>JAWQFJ010000780.1:102500-113272 GCA_034096865.1 Theodoxus fluviatilis | reverse complement strand
AGAGAAGACGCATACTATCATAACTACCCCCCCAAGATACACATTCCTTCCCTCTTCCCCAAAGCTTCATGTTATATGGAAACGCTTTTTTGCCGACGTGAAAGCTACGCATCACGGCAGAGAGAGAGAGAGAGAGAGAGAGAGAGAGAGAAAGAGAGAGAGAGAGGGAGAGAGAGAGAGAGAGGGAGAGAGAGAGAAGAGAGAGAGAGTGAGAGAGAGAGAGAGAGGGAGAGAGAGGGAGAGAAAGGGAGAGAGAGGGAGAGAGAGGGAGAGAGAGAGAGAGAGAGAGAGAGAGAGAGAGAGAGAGAGAGAGAGAGAGAGAGAGAGAGAGAGAGAGAGAGAGAGAGAGAGAGGGAGAGAGAGTGTTGACTGAAGACAGGGATCTCTCAGAGGAGCGAGATGGCCCACGATCTTGTCGGGGAGAGAGAGAGAGCATGGCGTGCAATGACGACACACGCGGATGATGAAAGCCAAAACAATTTTAAAAAACGGCAATCATCTCCACTGGATTGTGGCAGGAGCAACGAGCCCTCTGGCAGAGGAGATCGATGCGGGACAATGGGTCCAGCCTGCAGCGGTTAGGACCTTATTTGACGGACAACGCAAGAGTGGGCATAATGGCCCATTAGCAGCGTCTCAATGGCGACAGTCCGCTTTGCCTACAGACCGGAGCTCTTCCTCGTGGACTCATTACGTGGCAGTTGGACAGCTTGTACGCAGCTGCTGTATCTCATCGTGGGACAAATTGGATGCAGTGCTCAGTCAGCTTTGGGTGCTGTCGTCAGTGGGGCAATAAGCCATCTACTTCCTGTCATCGGGCATGCAGACTTGTTCCGACAAGGAAATCTGCCAACTGTCTTGTGGAGCGTGGAGCGCGAAATGGGGGAAACTTTCCATCGCAGTCCATTTCAGTCGATGGCTGTAACAAGTGCCTGCCAGATCGTATTCTGCTGTCATCATGCTGTTGCTCTTAATATGTTGTTATCGTTGTTGCTGTTGTCGTCTGTCATCACTGTCATTTCGTTGTCTTTGTTATTACCTCCGCCAGAAACAAATTTCGGTCAGTTGATTGGTTTCTATGGTTGTTTGGTTGGTTGGTTGGTTAGTTTGCAAAACAAAACCTCGAAAAGTTCAAAACTGATTTTGATTAAGTTTGATGCAAGTCAGGGTTTAACCTCAATGAACAAGTCATGACATTTTGGAGGATATTTGTTATCTAGTTTTGGAATTGAAACCTTGGCGGAGGTTTGCACTCCCAGAGTTCTCTCTAGTTGCTGCTGCTTCTGCTGTTGGCGTTGCCACAGCTGCTACTGTTGTAATCATGGTAATGGGAATCATCATGGTGGTGGTGGTTGTAATGGTAATGGTGGTAATGGTTTTTTTGTGGTGGTTGTAATGATAATGGTGGTAATGGGGTTTTTCGTGGTGGTTGTAATGGTAATGGTGGTAATGGGGTTTTTCGTGGTGGTTGTAATGGTAATGGTGGTAATGGGGTTTTTCGAGTTGGTTGTAGTGGTAATGGTGGTAATGGGTTTTTTTCGTGGTGGTTGTAATGGTAATGGTGGTAATGGGTTTTTTCGTGGTGGTTGTAATGGTAATGGTGGTAATGGGGTTTTTCGTGGTGGTTGTAATGGTAATGGTGGTAATGGGGTTTTTCGTGGTGGTTGTAGTGGTAATGGTGGTAATGGGGTTTTTCGTGGTGGTTGTAATGGTAATGGTGGTAATGGGTTTTTTCGTGGTGGTTGTAATGGTAATGGTGGTAATGGGGTTTTTCGTGGTGGTTGTAGTGGTAATGGTGGTAATGGATTAATCGTGGTATGTGTATGTATGAATGCATGTATGTATTTTCATTTGTTTTGCACCATATATCACATCACAGAATGTGCTCATGGCGCGACATTGTGAAATAAATGTCTTGAGGCCAGTTTTGAAGGCAGCCAAACAGGGAGCTGACCTCAGTGAACCAGGAAGCTGGATCCACAGTCTGGGTCCCGCAACACTAAATGCTCTATCGCCATAGTATTTCAGTCTTGTCTGTGGGACACAAAGCAGTGGTCTGCTTGTGGATCGAAGATTCCCTGTGGGATCATGAGTCTTGACCAGCTCCGAGAGGTAGGATGGAACCTGATCAGTTGCACACTTGAAAACGACGGAAAGATGTTTAAATTCCGATCGTTGTCGAACTGGTAGCCAATGGAGATCTCAGAGCATTGAAGCCACGTGAGCCCATCTTGGCTGTCGCTTTACCACTCTTGCCGCAGAGTTCTGAAGACGTTGCAGTCTCTGTATCTGCCCACTAGTTGCTGCAGTTAGAAGGCCATTGCAGTAGTCAAGAAGCGACAAGATGAGAGTCACAACCAGAGTTGCTGCAGTGTTCTCTATCAGACAATCTCTAACACTCCAGATGCGGCGAAGGTGCATATGTCCCGCGGATATGATTTGACGAACTTGGAGTTCTGCTGATAAGTTCTGATCGAATTTGAAGCCGAGATATTTCACACTGGTGGAAAATGCTGTCAGCACCGGCTATGGTGATGTGTGTGTGTCCTTGATCTTCTGTCAGTTTCTCTCTGTGCCAAAGAGGATCACTGGTTGTAGTTGTAATGGTGGCAATGGAATTCATCGTGGTTGTGGTTGTAGTTGTAGTGGTGGCAATGGAATTCATCGTGGTGGTGGTGGTTACAGTTGTAATGGTGGTAATGAGTTTTTCGTGGTGGTGTTATTGGTTGTAGTTGTAATGGTGGTAATGAGTTCTTCGAGGTGGTGGTTATAGTTGCAATGGTGGTAATGGAGTTCATCGTAGTAGTGCTGGCAGTAGTGGGCCATGAATACGTCAGCAACGCAGCAACTTTAATGTTGTCACTCTTGCACTTCAAACTGTTTTCGTTCCATCGCCATCGAGTCCCCCCCTCTTTCTCTCTCTTTCTCTCTCTCTCTTTCTTTCTCTCTCTCTCTTTCTCTCTCTCTCTCTCTCTCTCTTCTCTCTCTCTCTCTCTCTCTAACCGTCGTCAAAGCATCCTCAATGAAGAACTATCAGGGAGTGCCTTTTGTATGGAAAAAACCCATCACAATGCATCCTTTCTCCCGAGCACTTGACAGCTCGGAATGTCGAAGTGAAAGGCATGAGCGTCCAGAGTGGCTGTGGCTGAGTCGTCTCCAGATTCCTGGGTTTGAAGGACAGCGATTGGATTGGAAAAGCTTACCTCTACTTCCTTGTCTATAGTGGGACGCATTCGTCGCGTCCACGTACCTCGCCCTAATAGCTGGGGGGGGGGGGGGGGGGGGGTACCCAAGATATCCAAGTTGACTAGCAGTACAACTGGGTCGTCACTTGGAGAAGGATGTGGCTGTCCCACTTCATGTCGTAGTACGAACAAAAGAAAAAATGCATCTGCGTGTTTTTTTTTCAGCCAAGGTATTACAAGGAAGAAACTTCGCTGCACTGTCGCCCAGGCTCCCACCCTCATTTTCCATTCCCATCCCCCTATCTGCAGCGTCTTAAACCTTCCTTCAACGTCCAACCCGCTTTCTGTACCCTCCACTCCCCATTCCCTATCCCCCACCCCTCTACCTCTTCCCCACCCCTATCCCTCTTCCCCACCCCTCTCCCTCTTCCCCACCCCTCTCCCTCTTCCCCACCTCTCTCCCTCTTCCCCACCTCTCTCCCTCTTCCCCACCCCTCTCCCTCTTCCCCACCCCTATCCCCCACCCCTATCCCTGTTCCTCACCCCTCTCCCTCTTCCCCACCCCTATCCCTCACCCCTCTTCCTCTTTCCCACCCCTATCCCCCCACCCCTCTTCCCCACCCCTCTTCCCCACCCCTCTTCCCCACCATCCTCTTCCCCACCCCTCTCCCTCTCCCCACATTTCTCCCTCTTCCCCACCCCTATCCCCCACCCCTTATTCCTCACCTGTCATGGATCCATTCCCATCCCATATCCCACTCACCCTATCCCCTGTGTGACTTAATTGCGAGTTTTGCTTATTGCTTCCCAGAAAGCCGAGGGAGATGGAAAAGGAGTGCAGTCTTCATGCGTCAAGGTGGCGAGGCATTACAGGGAGTGTCCCACCCAGCAGACCACCCAGAGTCCTTCAGGGACATCTTCCTGGATCATTCGTTTCTCCCAAAGGCCGCATGGACGCGTGCGGTCTCGCGCAGAACCGGATCAAACTGAAACAAACGATGTCTTCCATCTGTGGAAAGATGTAACTTTCCACCACAAAATGAGACGAATGCCACGTTGAGGGAATTCTGAGCTATTAGTATTAGTATGGTCATGAAATGGAGACATTTCTCTTTCCAATGACGCCAAGAGCTTGAAAATAGGAGGAATCGTGACAAAGTTATGTGCCACTGAAGTCATGTACCCACAGTTATGACGATCTAATAAAGAGAGAGTTAAGATGTAGGCAATGTTTTAATACAACATATTGTTGTCCTCGTGATTGCTATTTTGAACTGGGTATACCAGCTGACTAGTTAGACAGCTATAAATAGAAGATGAACCATTCGTAAATATAACTCGATAGTTTAAGATTTCAAATCTATCGCTAAATGATTATTTCGTACGCCTTTAGGTAGGCGCTACAATTTCAGTGTGGATAAACTTCGTCTGACTGCTTAACACCCCACCTCATTGTCACACTGCTTCTGTTGTGCATGCGAACACATCCGTCAAGTATTTGGTATTTTCGTCTGAATGCGTACCTCAGTTTCATTTACCGTTGAGGGATGTATGTGAAGCAATTGAATCCTCCACAGCCACGCCCCTTTCTCGCGGGAACTCGCGTGGTGTCACATGCAGGCAGAAAAATGGCTTCCATGCGAACGCATACTGACTCGTTGCTGTGGTCCCTCTTGTCATTGTCGTTGTTATTTGTTGTTGTTGTCGCCTTTGTTTTTGTCGTCGTCGGAGAAGGTAGTTGTGGAGGTTGTGATCGCAGTGGCGGAGGTGTTGGTTTTGCTTACATTTGAAAAACGCAAAGTTCCACGTGTTTTGCTTTTTCCTTTGAATGCTCATAAGCGATCACGAAACCCGGAATTTGGTTTGTTTTACGGAGGAAAGGCCGACTCCCCGTGAGCGAGCACGTTGCGAGCGCGCGCGCGTGTGTGTGTTTGTGTGTGTGTGTGTGTGTGTGTGTGTAAGTGTGTGTGTTTGTGTGTGTGTGTGTAAGTGTGTGTGTGTGTAAGTGTGTGTGTGTGTCTGTGTGTGTAAGTATGTGTGTGTGTGTGTGTGTGTGTAAGTGTGTGTGTGTGTCTGTGTTTGTAAGTGAGTGTGTGTGTGTGTGTGTGTGTGTAAGTGTGTGTGTGTGTCTGTGTGTGTGTGTGTGTGTAAGTGTGTGTAAGTGTGTGTGTGTGTGTAAGTGTGTGTGTGTGTCTGTGTGTGTGTGTGTCTGTGTGTGTGTGTGTGTATTTCCGCAAAACGCACAAAGGCACCAGTTGGTCCAATGCGTCGCAGTCAGCCAAATCCGAGCACGTTGTCATTGCAGATTATGGTAATTGCACTAAGTCACGCGCTTGCTCTGCAATGATTGGCTATTCGCTAGCGAACCGCTTGATAGAAGTTAAACTGGTTCTACTGACACTCATATGATTTCCTCTTGTTCAATCGCCATGTACTTGCTCAGAGGGAACTGACCTTTGACTCACCTGCAGGAAGCTCGCGAAATGTCGCTCTGTGGGAATCGGTATTTAGATTCATCAGTTCGATATATATAACGCGATTAACATCAACACCTATGTGCGCAAACTCTGCAGAGCGAGTCTCCTTTCATTTGAAAGCTACAGGTGGTGGTTATCATTGTACTTCCCTTTCTGGGGTGGCGAGTTTGATCGTGCTTAGATATACATAAAAAAATACGCAGCCACCCACACCGCGACCAATCCACGCGGCCCACGAATCCGGTTCAGTGACAAGTGGGGCGTGGGGTTTGTCCGTAATCATTCCGTCTTCTTCGCAAGATCCTGTTCGGTCGAAGCTGGAGGGCGTTGCGGCGCTACCTAGCCCAGCAAGATTTGGCTAGTCTCGGTCCACGGCAAGAACTAGCCAATAGCAATGACCCACGAGATCTCGTAGTCGGAAGTGAAGAGAGCAAGATGGCAGCCAGAATGCGAGAAACCTTGAAAAAGATCATTCTAAGAGTAAGAAACAACAACAATTGAACAAAACAATACTACTATGCTTGTGGGAAAAAATCTACAACGGTTTAGATCTATTACTCGGTAAATTTACTGGCAAAACATAGCTGAAGTAGGGTGTTTAGGTAGGTTACCTACCCAAATGGTACAACAACACACACGACGACACGTGCATCGACTCATGAAATGAGTGGACTCCTCCACGTTCAGATTTGGCAGACATTTTTGACCGACTCGGCCCGATCTGTGATCTAAACACCAGTATTAAAGACATAACAAGCACTCATCGGTCTGCAACTGCTGCCAACTGGCAGTTGGGACGGTTACATTAAAAAATGTATCATCTAGAAACACAAAGCCAAGCTTTGTGTGTCGCACCGCCGCCATTTTTTCTCGTTATTCTCGCTAGGCGGAGCTCCTCTCAGAGCTGCTTGCGAAGTTCACGTTTTTCGTTCGAAAGGCTATGTTAATGAGGTAGCTTTGGAAAAAGACGGTGGTCTTGTTACTTTTACAAGTACACTGTATCGTCACGTGTGAAGACAGGTGAACTGTTGCAGTGCTGGACTGCAGTGCTGGACTGCAGTGCTGGACAGCGGGCACGCAGGGACAGACGAGACGAGAACTGGGCTTCCTCAGGAAGTCGGCACGGGCAGAGCGCTCCTCCATTCTCCACAGACACGAGAGCCAGGTCCGAGAAGAAAAAAACAACAAGAGGGCTGGCCACAGCAAGGATGACAGCGCCTGGCAGTCCTCACGCAGCTCTCTCAACACCCAGCTCTCACAACACCCAGCTCTCGTAACACCCAGCTCTCTCGCAACACCCAGCTCTCGCAACACGCAGCTCTCGCAACACACAGCTCTCTCGCAACACGCAGCTCTCGCAACACGCAGCTCTCGCAACACACAGCTCTCTCGCAACACGCAGCTCTCGCAACACGCAGCTCTCGCAACACCCAGCTCTCGCAACACCCAGCTCTCTCGCAACACCCAGCTCTCGCAACACCCAGCTCTCGCAACACCCAGCTCTCGCAACACCCAGCTCTCGCAACACGCAGCTCTCTCGCAACACCCAGCTCTCGCAACACGCACCTCTCGCAACACCCAGCTCTCGCAACACCCAGCTCTCGCAACACCCAGCTCTCGCAACTCTTTCTGTTTCTCTCTGTGTGCCTCTCTCTTTCGTTCTCTAACCCTCTCTTTCTCGTTCTCTCTATCTCGTTCTCTCTCTGCCTCTCTGTCTCTGTCTCTCCGTCTCTCTGTCTCTCTGTCTCTCTGTCTCTGTCTCTCTGTCTCTCTGTCTCTCTGTCTCTTTGTCTCTGTATCTGTCTCTGTCTCTGTCTCTGTCTCTGTCTCTCTCTGTCTCTCTCTCTCTCTCTCTCTCTCTCTCCCTCTCTCTCTCTCTCTTTCGTTCTCTAACCTCTCTCTCTCTCTCTCTCTCTCTCTCTCAGGCGAGATTTAGATGAAGCAAGAATATATTTCGTCATGGAAGACAAACATGTTTCTGCCCAATTGCAGACAAGGACTCCAAGAGATACCTCCCATGAAAGACAGAGAATAGCGAAGGGTAGTCCAGAAAGCCACAGATATCGAGTAACTCGAGAAGACAACCGGCAGTTATCCCAGAAATACGTGGTGATCGACGAATGGATTGAATCGTCTCCATCCAAGAGAACTCCACCCGGAAGTGACGTGATGGACACACTTGCTGATGTTCACCAAGAGACCACTGTAACGGTGTCCTTATCCCCTGAGCATGGTTGGCATGCGATGCCCGTCGTTTTGCTCGATGAGTCTGTGCTGGTATCCACCTTGGAGGATGCAAGATCAATGCAGACTCCAGCCACTTTGAATCTGATGACGAGGGTCATCCCCGACAAATAGTGACCACTACCACCACGGCGCTGGATGTTCACGCGGAAATAGAGACTCAGGCGATGCCAACTCTCCCTCCGAACCCTAAAAAAGAGAATGGTGAAAAGCATCCACGATCCGCCACGATAAGGAGTACGGGGCAGAATTCTGGTCCACAGTGCCAGACCCAGAGTACTCTGCTGAGCTGGTTGGACTCCGGTAAAAACGACAGAGTACCAACACGGTACACAGACCTCTCTCAGTCAGAGATCTTCGTTGATGTCAGTCGTAGTTCTGGGAGGCCAACCAGCAAACAGCGTGGCGTCATTCCCGGATAACGGGAAACACGTCGCTGCAACACCAGACGGACTGTATGGCAGGGACGGCTTCGCCGGACGAGAAGTCTGTCTTCACAGAGATCGACAGAGGAGAAGTCTGTCTTCACAGAGATCGACAGAGGAGAAGTCTGTCTTCACAGAGATCGACAGAGGAGAAATCTGTCTTCACAGAGATCGACAGAGGAGAAGTCTGTCTTCACAGAGATCGACAGAGGAGAAGTCTGTCTTCACAGAGATCGACAGAGGAGAAGTCTGTCTTCACAGAGATCGACAGAGGAGAAGTCTGTTTTCACAGAGATCGACAGAGGAGAAGTCTGTCTTCACAGAGATCGACAGAGGAGAAGTCTGTCTTCACAGAGATCGACAGAGGAGAAATCTGTCTTCACAGAGATCGACAGAGGAGAAGTCTGTCTTCACAGAGATCGACAGAGGAGAAGTCTGTCTTCACAGAGATCGACAGAGGAGAAGTCTGTCTTCACAGAGATCGACAGAGGAGAAGTCTGTTTTCACAGAGATCGACAGAGGAAAAGTCTGTCTTCACAGAGATCGACTGAAGAAAAGTCTGTTTTCACAGAGATCGACAGAGGAAAAGTCTGTCTTCACAGAGATCGACAGAGGAGAAATGACAGGAAGGCCGGCGCCTTGAATGTCAAAATGAGTGTGAGTTTTATCGTAACACACTAACTGCGCTGCAACAAACGCAAGCACTGAATGAAGATGGACACACTTTGAAACCTGATAACCTAAAAATAGTTTGTTGGAACATTGATGGACTAGCCTCAAGACTAGGTGAACCAGGTTTCACAGAGTACATCTTTTCTTTCGACCTTTGCTGTATGCTGGAGGCTTTCACAGCTGAATCCTTCAACTTTGATGTCGTCTCTGAAAACTATGCGGTGTTCCATTCTCCAGCTTTTAAACTTTCCCATCAGGGACGAAGATCAGGTGGAGTGGTTGTCCTTCTGAAAAAGCACTTGACACCCAATATTACTCAAGTAAATGTCAAGTATCACAACTTGCTGGTCATCAAAATAACAAGCATAGCTAACAGCATTGTAATCTTGATCATCGTATATGTTCCACCAATTGAGTCACCTTATTACAAGGAAAGAAATACTAACTGCAGCCTGTTCCTGTTGGAGGATGCCATTTTACATATGCAAGTGGCATTTCCAGGATCGGTCATAAAGATATGCGGCGACTTGAACGCTCGGATTGGAGAGTGGGATGCCCTAACTAGAAGATGAAAGGGACGACAATGACGGACTGGAGCAACCAGATCCTGGTTGTCCCTCTCTTAGGCAGTATCGCTTGTCTCAAGATAGCACCGTGAACAATTTCGGCGACATACTAAAAATATATATGTATTATTCATCAGTTGTGTATCATAAATGGACGCACCCCTGGAGATAGCGAAGGCAGTTTTACATATTTTATCTCACGCGGAGAAAGCGTAATCGACTACTGTTTGCTATCTGACGATTACACTGACTATTCAGTTGATCTTATTTGCATATGACCTAGCTCTTCTCGACCACTCCTTCTGGACTACAAAATTAACTAGATAACTTGAGCAATGTGTCCCAGTCATTAGGTCTTAAAATCATCATAGAAAAACTAAAGTTATGGTTTTTCGTAAGAGTGGTCACCTAGCGAAAGATGAAAAATGGTTTCTTGACAATAGGACTCTAGAGGTAGTCAATCAGTATAAGTACTTTGTCTTTTCCACCAAGTTATCTATGAACATGTGTACTGAAGATCTGGCCACAAAAGGAAAACTGAAGCCTGTCCACATTGTGAAGGCTATGTGGAGCCTACACACCTTTGACCCCAAAATGTTTTTAAGCTCTTCGACTCTCAGGTGCAGTCGACTTTACCCAATGGCTCCGAGATATGGGGCCTAGGTAATGCAGATAGAATCGAGAAGGTTCATACGTTCAACTGCAAGAGACTTCTCGGTTTGGACACACGGACACCAAATCACATGGTGTACAGGGATCTTTGAAGATACCCTCTGTCTGTCTCGCACATCACTAGGGCAGTAAAACACTGGCTCAGGCTTTCTACTATGTCATCTACAAGATTACCCAAATAGGCATATCTCATATTGCAAAACTCAAATATTTCACATAATCTAAACTGGGTGGAGCATATTAGAAACTGTTTATGTAAGTATGGCTTCTCCTACGTATGGCTAAACAAGGGGGTCAGAAACAAATTGTCCTTTCTGAAGCAATTTAAATAAAGGTTTTCAAGACTCTTTTTACCAAATATGGCACCAAAAATGTACAACCAGTGCCAGATATAATTGGTATTTATCTTTTAAAGATCATTTTGGTACAGAAGATCATCTATTTAGTCTTACCATTAAGAAATACCGGGATGCCTTTGTGCGTTTTCGCTTTGGAATAAATGATCTGCTATCAAACAAGAAGTACATCAAT
>JAWQFJ010000780.1:82500-92500 GCA_034096865.1 Theodoxus fluviatilis | reverse complement strand
GGGCCTAGATGAAAGGGGGCCGAGAGAAGGGGGCCTAGAGGGAAGGGAGCCTAGAGGGAAGGGGGCCTAGAGGGAAGGGGCCTAGAGGGAATGGGGCCTAGAGGGAAGGGGGCCTAGAGGGAAGGGGCCTAGAGGGAATGGGGCCTAGAGAGAAGGGAGCCTAGAGGGAAAGGGGCCTAGATGAAAGGGGGCCCAGAGAGAAGGGGGCCTAGAGGGAAGGGGGCCTAGAGAGAAGGGGGCCTAGAGAGAAGGGGGCCTAGAGGGAAGGGGGCCTAGAGGGAAGGGGGCCTAGAGGGAAGGGGGCCTAGAGAGAAGGAAGCCTAGAGGGAAGGGGGCCTAGATGAAAGGGGGCCCAGAGAGAAGGGGGCCCAGAGGGAAGGGGGCCCAGAGAGAAGGGGGCCCAGAGGTAAGGGGGCCTAGATAGAAGGGGGCCTAGATGAAAGGGGGCCTAGAGAGAAGGGGGCCTAGATGAAAGGGGGCCTAGAGAGAAGGGGGCCTAGAGATAAGGGGGCCTAGATAGAAGGGGGCCTAGAGGGAAGGGGCCTAGATGAAAGGGGGCCTAGAGAGAAGGGGGCCTAGAGGGAATGGGGCCTAGAGGGAAGGGGCCTAGATGAAAGGGGACCTAGAGAGAAGGGGGCCTAGAGGGAAGGGGCCTAGAGGGAAGGGGCCTAGTGTCACGGCCTTGATTTCCGACTATGTGTACCAAATAAACTGAGAACAGATGTAAATGTATTTACTCCTTTTTAGAATGGAGCGTGTTCTTTCTCTGTTTACTATAAATTCTATTTTACACACTCACATCATTCAGCTGCAATCAGACAGGCACAAAGATGACACACCAATTTGATTTTCTTTGCCCTTGTCCCTTTAATAATTGCACACACACACAAAAATCCAATCAGGCAATAGTATAAATGAAGTCTGTCACAGTCTACTAATTTCCAGACTTCGAGTCTCTAATAAATAAATGAGCGGTCATCAATCCATCCTGTGACTGCTCATCAGTCTCCACTCCAGTCCCCCAGTTTCATTTTTCAGTCATTGTGTAAACAACATATTACTTCCGACCTTAGTCCATGTCGTTCTTCAGTGGGTTCACTATCGTCCCCATCTCGGCCGGCGCTTTCCGCGGTGACGGCTTGACGAGGAGGTCACTAAAGACCCTGGCGATAGATCCTGCACTGGTACCACTCTTCAGCGTTGCGACGCGTCCGCCACAGTGATGCATGAAGATGGGAGTGTCTTTAATTCAGGCTATATATCCAGCCTGGCAGCTGCACAAAAAGTTTCACATCATAAGACACTCATAATCACATCCATTCTTCCTTCTCTTTCCTCTCTGAATCCTCCTTGTTTGATAGCCACTCATTCTTAGTGATACTATTCACACATTTTTCTTATAAATTCTAAATTCACTTTCACTCAACAATTTTCACATTCATTCCCCTATCATAGAGGGAAGGGGGCCTAGAGGGAAGGGGCCTAGAGGGAAGGGGCCTAGAGGGAAGGGGCCTAGAGGGAAAGGGAATAGAGGGAAAGGGGCCTAGAGGGAAAGGGAATAGAGGGAAGGGGACATAGAGGGAAGGGGGCCTAGAGGAAAGGGGGCCTAGAGGGAAGGGGACATAGAGGGAAGGGGGCCTAGAGGAAAGGGGCCTAGAGGAAAGGGGCCTAGAGGGAAAGGGAATAGAGGGAAAGGGGCCTAGAGGGAAAGGGAATAGAGGGAAGGGGACATAGAGGGAAGGGGGCCTAGAGGAAAGGGGGCCTAGAGGGAAGGGGCCTAGAGGAAAGGGGGCATAGAGGGAAGGGGCCTAGAAGGAAGGGGACATAGAGTGTCGCGTGTCTACTTATCTAAAAACTTTAGAAGTTACGAGTCCCTTCCCAGAGGGCGATGTAATCGCCTCGAGGAGAGGTAACCCTGATAAGTAAAAGAGTTTACAACTAAACTAACCTCCACTCCTTGGGGGGACACCACAAACAACAAGAAAACAACCCAAGCTCAAATAAACACAGGCCAGTGAATCAGTTTGCAAAACAAATACAAATTTATTCAAGGCTAACAACCCTTCCTAGCAGTCCGAGACCACCGAGGAAGGTAAAGCTGAATAAAGGTGCAGCAGACAAAAGGAAACAAAACAATGCAAAAAATGAATCAGTCAGCAGGTAAGGTGACACACTTCTGCTTCCTGAAAAAATCCAGAAAAAAAACAACAACAACAACAACCCTTGGAGTAGGGGAATGGATGAACAAATCAAGAATGACGAAACCCCTATTCCAACAAAACACCTAAGTCACCGGTGACTAGGGTTAAACAATAAAGCACAAAAAAACAACAGTCTCAAAGATCCGTTCTCCCTTCCACCATTTCTCAAGAAACTGAAATAAATTCAGCTATACCCCAAACCAACAACTCCACCACAAAGTCCACCACAAACTCTGATAAACACTTCACAACACCAATAACTTCATCAACGCAACAAGAGCGAAAACCAGCAACACACAGGGCATGACAGCCAGTCACTCCGCTCCCCATGCATAACGTCACAAGCAGCAGCCAGCGGCACGCTAGCAAAACCCCCTCCACATTCCTTGGCCACCCCTCGCTTCCCCCAAGCGGTGGCGTTTCCGGTTGGACGACCGGCAGCCAACATAAACAAAGAAGGTCCCGCTCCACTCAGCCCGCGCCCGTGCAGTCACCCTTCACACAGCAACTCACGCGCACACGAGTAAACATCTCGCGTCCAAACAGCAGCAGAAAACATGGAGACTAAACAAGAAAGAACCCTGCTTACCATCGCATCGCTGACAGTACGCCTTCCCCCGGTAGCGTACTCCGTTCTCCACGTGACCTTTCCCCCCGGCGCACGGGGCCAGAAGCAACACAGCGATAAACACGTCTCAATCTCACCTAAAGAATTCCCAGAGTAACCCAACCCACTTCTTCCCTTTTCAGTCCGTCTGAAAAGAAGACAATGTTCCCACAAAACCCCACGAACAAGTCACTGTACCCAAACACAGTTTCTCAGAAGTCTGGGCGAATACTCCCACAACCGACGCGCACCTGGCGTCAAACGGTGTCCAGACAAATAGAACCCCTTCCCGTGAATTAAGTCCTTTCCCCCCTTGTCTGTCATGAGATTTACCCTGACTTGCAAGCGTCACGCTTAATTCCCCAAGTCAGTAACAGTTTAGAAGACGATTCTAAACTTCGGCAGAATTACCACAGTCCTCAGAGCTAGAGTGATAAATACCATTCTGCAGAAGAATCAATTGATGAATCACTCTCCCCTTTCGTCGCATTGTCTACCCTGCGACAATACAGCCGCGCTAAGACACCGCCTCCACTGCGAATGTACGCGCTAGCGTTTCTCCCCTCACCCCTCTGCCTCTGACACAATCTTCCCTAATTGTTCAGGCCGCTCCGTGCGGACTTCCCCCCCCCCCCCCACTTTACCCAAAGTGGCTTTCGTTAGACTTTTAACTGTCAGTCCTGACCTGTCTCAACGAAATTGTAGCTATCTAGCTACGAACGAGAAAACGATACTTGCAACAGCCGTTAGAACCAAAACGGCTTGACGAAACGCTCCGGCGTCTCAGACGTCGCTCCAGCCTCGCGCCCAGGTCACTCCCGGCCAAACGCAGCATTCCATCGGAGGCGACAACCACGAGCTCCACCCGCGTGGACTCGAGAAGACAGTACTGCAAGGCTCCACCAAGAAGACGCAGCACTCGTGGAATTCCGTAGACACGAAGATACCAACAGGAAGGTGAACCAGTGGAAACGTAGAGGATTAGGCGGGAAGCCCACTGCTCCCGCAAATAGTCGACACGCCCGTAGTAGATACCGCGAGACGACGACGGCACGACGACGGCGATGACGAAGATAAAGACAAAGATCCACAAAGATCCAAAAGGAGAAGAAGCCTAAAACACACAAGGTTTTGCCTCAATAATCCAACTACCCCATTTCCTTGCGAAGCCCATTCATACACGAATTTAAGGTTCAAGTGGCGCATCCCAACCCGATGCCCAATTAGAAAAATGCTTCACTCGCTCCCCGCGAGTCAGCTTGAATTCAAAGCTTCATTACTCACCCCTTTGATCCTATAGATTTACCCCATCCATAGAAAATACGAATCCCGTACCCAACAATTGACTTATTTTCCACCCAGATTCACAAATCAATTACCCCACGTGGTAAAAGCAATATGGCGGCGGCGATATTCACCTCAGTCCCAGGCCGTGGTGAAATCCTCAGAAATTCCGTCTTAGCCAGCGGAAAACTCCACTTCCAGTCTCGTACGAATCAACTGCTACCAGAGTTGATACGGAGAAAATTCCACGGGGCGACCAGACTTCGCCCACGAGCCACACCGCGCAGCTCCCGCATCAACGACCCAGAGGATGCATACCTGCTCCTTCCATCCAACCGACGGAAAAGTGTACTGAGCTCTTAGACGCAATCAAGCCCACGCGTCCCTTTCTCACGTGATTAACCGCCAATCACTAATGAGAGATTTCCCGCTCCCACTACTTTCTCCAATCACTACCCATCAAGACCCAGCGACCCACGGACCCCTGTTAACAAACGAGTAGACCCCGTAGATCCTACTCACTATAACCCCTCCGAAGACCCCCCTCCCCCTCGGGTTCACTCCGGAGCGAAACTGTGACATTCCACTACGCGGTGGCCACGCCCACAGCGACAGGCGTGCGGCCGCGGATATGGAGAAGATTATTTTACCCTGTTTATTTACAACGGAGATGACTAACCCACATCACCCTTATTGTCGTCGCTTATCACGCGACATAGAGGGAAGGGGGCCTAGAGGAAAGGGGGCATAGAGGGAATGGGGCCTAGAGGAAAAGAGAGAGAGAGGCAGTAAAAATTAAGTAATTGGGCATGAGCCTAGTAAGACGGGAAAATGGAGGAGAATGAGATAATTTATTAAACGGCATGAAGAGAAGGTAGTGAAAGAGCATCAGGAGGAGAAGGAGCCTTCGGAAGAGGAGGAGCAACAACAGTATTCGCAGGAGAAGGAGGAGAAGGAGGAAGGAATGACGAGGAGGAGGAGGAGTCAAAAGAGGAAGTGAGAAGGAGTGGAGGGAATACAGGAGGTTGCTAACAGGGACCAGAATATGAGAGTGGGTGGTGGGTGCGGGTGGGGGGCCAAATAAGGAACTCAACTTGAGAAAAGAGAAAAAAGTAAGATACAATAAAGATTATGTGTAGAGTTAGTCCACGCTGTGCTACCAAACATGTTCATCCTGGGTACTCTCAACAACTCCCCTCCCCCCTCATGCACGCACACTACACCCACACACCCGTGTGACCCCTTCATCGCCCCCTGCACTGTCACCCTGCCCAAGGCAAAGTGCACCCCTTACCCCGACGGCGGCACGGGTTGCTTGCGAAGTTTTTATCGGGTCGTGAAGGCAAATCTATGGATTTCTTCCCGTCTCGTCCCTTCCACCCTTCTGTCCAGATGGAGGCTTGTCTAGAGGAAGGGAGGGCATTGATCGGGGAAGGGGAAGGGGGGTGGGGGAAAGGTAATGCCCGTCTGGGCAGTTCTCTCCTTCCGCTGTGATGAAAGCGCTGCGAGCCATTTCCACGCCCTCAATGGCGGGCGGTCGCCTTTCTTGGCCGGGCTGGCGTTGTAACGCTGTCCACTTCCACCCAGAGCGCTGTTCCCAGTGGGGCCGTGCCACGGACCAGATTTGCGCCGCTCCCTGTCTTCCCCACCGCGATCCCGTGGAATGGAAAGCTTGGGGAGTTACGGCTGTCTGATTACGTCGCCTGCTGCGGACTGAAAGGAAATAATCCTTGTAATATCAGATTGCACGGGTTTCATCTCATGAAAAGATCGTGTGGTGTTCAGAGAGATGGCCTAGCTTCAGTAAATGATGGGGGGACTGGAAATAACATTTATGTGGCAAGAAGAGACGTATTGCTTGATCAGATCACGTTTTGCCTGCACGAAGAGATGACGTACTGAAGAACTACTCATGGTGGCACTGTGGTCGTGGTGGATCTACTCAATGGGCACGGGGTCTTTGTTACCCAAACCCAAAACTGTGGGCGTCCTCCTTCAGTTTGAACTGTCATTCCACTCAGACCACATAGGAAAAGTCGTAAAATTTCGGGGTGTTCGATTGCATGTGAGAACTCGAAGGCTTGGATTACGCCCAGCTCAACCGCTGATCGCTTGGTTGGGTAACGTGGCGTGCAAAGGATGATCTTCGAACACAGACGATGCGGACAGGCTCACTGCCAGAGCACGCCCCCAGAGGCAGTTCGGGTTCGGGTCAGCTGGAAGTGTCTCTCTGGTGGAACCAGCGCAGGCCAATGGCCGCCACGCCACGCTCTGTGGACTTGGTGGCTTTCTCATCCACTGTGGGTGGGGGTCAGAATAGACCCACCGCTTCTCCCTACACGATTCGTGAGAGACGAATAACTAGGGACAGCGTGACTTGATTTGCGCTTACTCTGAACTGTTCTAGTGATTTTCGTGCTTGATGGCCTTACATAGGCTACAAAGCCTGATAGGCCGTAAAACACCATCCATCTTGGTGGGTTTCGCCACCATTCCTTGCGTGTGTGCGTAACTGCTGACTGCGATCCTGATATGTGAGGAATGACGTACGCCTCGCCTTCTGTGTCGTCTGCGTCTGTGAATGCGCAGTGGAGTGCTGTGCAACGCTGTGAGAACTGTGTTTATGGAATAAAGCTCTGAAGATTTCAGTCCGAAGTCTCCGCACTTGGGTGCCGAAAAGATAGTGTAAAGATTGGTGTCTCTGTGTGTGTGTATGTGTGTGTGTGTGTGTGTGTGTGTGTGTGTGTGTGTGTTTGTGTGTGTGTTTATATGTGTGTGTGTTTGTGTGTGTGTGTGTGTGTGTGTACACGTCAAAAAGCAAGTAAACAAAAGGGGCCAATCCCTTTTACAACAGATCTTACTTCGACATTTGGTGAGTCATGAAGGTGATGCACTTGGTGTCGCTACATACAAAGAAAATCTCCATATGCCGAATTTCTCAAATGTATGCATCCGGTTTGAACTAATTTAATTGGCGTTATTTTCACACACACGCACGCACGCACACACACACGTGCGCACGCACACGCACACGTGCGCACGCACACACACGCACACGCGCGCACGCACACGCACACACACACACACGTGCGCACGCACACGCACGCACACACGCGCGCACGCACACACACACACACACACACAAACACACACACACACACACATACACCCCTCCACCCGAACCGATATTTTGCTGGAGTCGGAAGTTGGGTAGTGACAAGCTTCACCAGTGGCCTGGCTGCCTTGGGTGCAGTGACTGGAGCAAAGTCCTCAGGGAAAGCTACCACAGAAACATTATACATAGAAAGAAAATCACCATGAGCCGCCCTCAAGGACAGCAAGCCTTACGGTGTTAGTCTCCCAGCCTAGTTCTCCTCTATTTGGCATCCCCGGCCTCCCGAGAAGAATCCTGGGGATTCAGGATCGGGTAACAATTCTTCCTTTAAAAAAAACTTAAAGTCTAAACGCTGTTTCACTACAAACCATACGCACCCAAGAGACTGATGAGTGACTGTATGGAGACCAGCCGTCACCACCAGGCTTCCCGTTAAGTACTTTGTCGTGATTAGGTGTCTGAAGCTATTCTTTGCACTTCTTTCTGTGCGCACCACGTCGACAGGTGAGCAGCGACAAAGCTGAGCTGCTTGAGATGAACTGGGACGAAGTCAGTGTGCCTGATGCCGGCACACAGCAGTGCCTGATGTCGGCACACAGCAGTGCCTGATGTCGGCACACAGCAGTGCCTGATGTCGGCACACAGCAGTGCCTGATGCCGGCACACAGCAGTGCCTGATGTCGGCACACAGCAGTGCCTGATGTCGGCACACAGCAGTGCCTGATGCCGGCACACAGCAGTGCCTGATGTCGGCACACAGCAGTGCCTGATGTCGGCACACAGCAGTGCCTGATGCCGGCACACAGCAGTGCCTGATGTCGGCACACAGCAGTGCCTGATGTCGGCACACAGCAGTGCCTGATGCCGGCACACAGCAGTGCCTGATGTCGGCACACAGCAGTGCCTGATGTCGGCACACAGCAGTGCCTGATGTCGGCACACAGCAGTGCCTGATGCCGGCACACAGCAGTGCCTGATGCCGGCACACAGCAGTGCCTGATGGCGGCACACAGCAGTGCCTGATGCCGGCACACAGCAGTGCCTGATGCCGGCACACAGCAGTGCCTGATGTCGGCACACAGCAGTGCCTGATGTCGGCACACAGCAGTGCCAGGCACGCGTTGCCACCCAGCGGTCAAGACACAGCTTGAAGTCCATCCGTCCACTGCATTACACCGGTATGGACACCACGAGGCATCACCCAGCACACTGCTCACTGGGACGGTGTCGGTGGCGTCTTCTCTTCCAGAACGCCTACGGTTGTTACAAGCAGAGCCTGTCCTGCTGCCTGGGGGCGGAAGTAAAGGACCTAGAGGACGGGTCATCATCTGTCCTTTCCTCAGCCCCGACTTGGTGATGGAGGGATTTGAGGCGCACATGCGAGTCCATGGCAGTGAATGAAATCGAAAGTGCCATTCTCGCTTGATGTGCACTGACCTCGGCAGGACGTCTCAGCGCATCCGTAGGTCGACGTTAATCAAGATTTACGAGATGCTAGCTAGGACTTTAATCCTTCAAGCTGATGGGACTTAATCCCCGTATCAATCAATCCGTCCAGGCCTTCCGTGCGGTTCGGGCTTCGGGAGCATTCTGAAACCATTCTGAAACTGTCACAACGTTGCCTTGGTCGCGAGCAGGGATAACTGTAACAAGCTCATCAATAGAGTCCGGCCAGAGCAGTCTCGCGCCTCCGCTCAGCGCTGCAGCGGTAGCTGAAGCAGCAGCAGCAGCAGCCTGCGAGAGAGAGAGGGAGAGAGGGAGAGGAAAGAGAGAGAGAGTTGCACTGTTGTGTCTGCCAGTGGAGGCAGTCGCATGACCGCGTGGAGAACGGCACCGCCACAACAGCACTGCTGTCAGACTCCCAGGTCGCAGGCCACCGCTTTTGTGGAACTCGTTGTAATCCCACGGAATTCCTCCCTCCAGACACTGGAACATCCAAAGGCAGTGGTTACGTAAGGTACGTGCTTTGAGTTTACATGCCCGCTCCTCTCTCTTTCTCTCCCCTCATTGCCTGTGGCTGGGCTGGGGAAGATCGGTGTGATGTGTGAGGAGTCAGGCACTGCACTCGGCAGCACCCTGCACGCGCCCAGAGCGCGTTCTGAAAGGCAGGCAGGCAGGCAGGCAGGCAGGCAGGCAGGCCTCGTGTGTCTGTGTATCGGAATCTGGCTGTGGATCGTAGTCCCATTGTTTGATCGCTCTTTGGGCTTTGTCTCTCTCCATCTCCCTCTCGGTAGTGGGCGTTGTCCTCAAGTGCACCGCCATGTCTGATAATGCGGGGCTCTGCCGAGACGGGGCAGAGTGGTCTGGCTTGCATGAGGGCGAAATTCCCTTTGGGGAAAGGCGTTGTCAACAAGGTCCTCGATCTGTCGCAGCTAACTTAGCAGCTTTGGTTTGTTGCGAAAAATCTGTTTGGCGTCTACGGCGTGTGTGTGTGTGTGTGTGTGTGTGTGTGTGTGTGTGTGTGTGTGTGTGTGTGAGAGAGAGAGAGAGAGAGAGAGAGGGAGAGAGAGAGAGAGAGAGAGAGAGAGAGAGAGAGAGAGAGAGAGAGAGCATTGTTTAGCGATTTATTACATTCCATATATCTTGAAGCACATGCCGGATTGAGACTGGAAAGAGCGAGAGAGGACTGGAATCCGTACAGACAAACGCCCTATAGCTCATTCCATCAGCAGTTGAGTGAGACGTGCACATTTTCCAAGCCACAAGGCAGGCAGTGCTCTGTGGAATTGTCAACAGGGCAAGCAGGTGCCGTGTAGTATAGGAACCACATGTCCCTGTGTTCCTGCTGCCTTT
>JAWQFJ010000780.1:70000-77500 GCA_034096865.1 Theodoxus fluviatilis | reverse complement strand
ACCCGGGGGGGTCTTCGAAGGGGTATAGCGCGGATCTACAGGGTCTACACGATTGTTAGCAGGGGCTCGTAGCCCGCGAAACTTTGTCAAGTAGTGATTGGAGAAGATGATGGAGGCGGGAAATTCCTCATTAGTGATTGGTGGATAATCACGTGAGAAGGGGACGCCGAGGCTCGATCGCGCCTTAGTGCACAGTACATTTTCCGTCGTCTGGATGGAGGGAGCGGGCGCACATCCTCTGTGTTGCTAACGCTGGAGCTGTGCGGTGCGGCTCATGGGCGAAGTTGGTCGCCCTGGTGGAATTTTTCTCTGTGTCAACTCTGGTAGCAGTTGAGCACGCGAGAATGGAAGTGGAGTCTTCCACTGGCTANNNATCTGACTCCCTAATTTTGCTAATTGGCCAAACTACCGAAAATGGTGTTCACGGGGCATGTTACTCGTGTCTCGTTTTCTGTCATCATACCAAATTCAACACTTTTAAACTCAAGTTCTTTTTTCACTGTTTAATAGATACGATTCGAAATCACGGGCAAAGAGGGAACGTTGTTGTTTTCAATCCCCTACTAAATTACCCATGTACTATCATAAGTTAATATTGGGTAACATCCCGTTCCAGACTTCTTGGGTCCGCTGAGCGGTACCTTGTAGAAGGAATTGTTATACCGAAGGCACGCATCATGCGGGTCTTCTGTTGGGTGGTTTGAAATGTGTGCGAGGTGCAGTGCCGTGGTTCTATCCCAATGTTAGTAATCTGGGTTTATTGAAATATCTTGACATTTCCATACCTGCTGCAACCCTGTGACGTAATTTTGTCTCTTTGTGTATTTCTCCCTGAGCGTGAATGAGCGTACGGGGTGAACATTTACGTTAGACCTACCCCACTGTGTGACCCTATTAACGTTGGTTCAACGTGTACTACGGGCCAAAGCAATATTAACAGTATTTACAGGAACTTTCCTTCCTTTCCATCTTGTCTGAAATTTATAAAAGACGTTCAATCGAGGATCTGACTACAAATCCACAAGAGACGTAGCAGCTCATTAACAGGTCATATCAACGACGTACCTCGAGGCAGGTTTAATGAGACGAAGGCTGACACTGCCGCTTGCTACCTTTGCATTCCAGTGCCTGATGGTGGGAGCATCCTGGCTAGACAGGCCGGACTCACTCAAAGACTGTCCTGCCTACAAGTGCTCCTGTCTCTACTGGGCTGGGCGCTACTGCTGGCGGGCTGTCTCCTCCTCAACTACAACTACGCTTCGCCCTCCCCTCTGGTCACAGCTGCTGGGGCCTTCACTGTGGCTGTCGCCAGTGTGGTAGGTTCTGGTTCATGTCTAGTGTAATTAGCAATGAAGGATATGTTCACTGCTGCTACCGCTGTCGGGTAAATTTTCATAATGTATTTTGGTACTACTTTCGCAAAAGATGGAAGTTTCGCATTTGAATCTCCGAAATATTGCATGTGGTCGTTTAAATGTTCTCTGAAGCCTTGAGCCGTGTTGTCATTCTAGTATATATGTCTATAAGACTACTTATGGTTTGTTTCTTCGTGCGCTCATGTTCTGCCTACGCCCAATGTTTTCATATGATTTCCGAAAGATACATTCTAAACGAGAATTATTTAACTGTACAAATTGTTTAATTTTAAGTAGACATTGAGTGTAGAAGAACTGCTGCAGTTTATATACGCTTGGGTTTGCTTTTCTTCAGGCCTTGGTCGGAGGCTGGATTGGATTTCTAGGAGAAACAGCCATCTTCGTTAATGAAAGCGCACTCGGGAGGAGGCGGTTGGTAAGTGGCGTGGGGGGTTGGGGGGTGAGGGTGTCAGGCTGAGGATGTTACAAAACTGTGAGTCAGAAGTAATCGCCAGTCTGGGTGATGAAAGCCTGAGTAGTTTCACCGAGGATTCTATCAGGCTAAAGGCGTTGCTACACTAAAAGTATCATAAGACTGGGTACGTCGTCGGACCGAGCGTGTGAAATATACGGCTGAAGCGACCCGATGGTAGCGCAGGGTGTGAGCCCCTTGAAGCCCCCCTCATCAGTCGGAGCCCCCTGCCGGCTGGGCTCTCAGGGCCTGCTCCAGTGACTTAGTCAGCGGAGGCCCCAAGCAAGCAAAGGGGCTGCCAATGGGTGTAGGGTCAGACGCCTTGCGTGACTGATGGCGTTGTTAGACACAGGCATTGCCACACTGTGACTGTTACCAGACTGTGGCGTTGTATAGAAGTTTACTGCATTTTTGTTGGCCATAAGTCGAATCTTTATTCTGTATCATTTAATATTTTAGATCTGTGTTTGTATGGTTTGTGGTACTGCTGATCACAAATCTGTGTCTGTGTATGTGCAGGTTCCTTCAATTAAGCATGGAGCAAGCATGTGTTACCCACTCGTCATACATTGATTGACCACGTCTTTCTCTCGTCAGACCCTAGCAGAAATACGTGCTTCGTGCTCCGTTGTAATTTAGTTTACTGTGTGCGTGTGCTCTACCCTGGCATGATTTGAAACAACTGTCGTGTCTGTTCACTGCAGGACAGGGTAGTGTTGGTGCTGACCACAATGCTGCTGACGCTCGGTATCACCGCTTTGGGTCTTCTCCTGACCGTGGCTCTGGACACAGCCGTGGACGTGCCCGAGACGTCCAACTCCACCTGGGTCAAACCTGGCATCGTGACTACAGAAAGGTCGACTGGGGCCAATTCTACTTCCCTGAGTGATTACGCTGTGCGTGAAGTGAGAATCACCGCCTACAGCACCTTGCCTTTCCTCCTGCTGCTTCTGCTCCTGGCTGCCTGTAACAACGCCTTGGTCCGCCGTTGCCAGAACGCCCGCTGTCACGACGTGTGTTCCATCGTACTGACACATCCAGAACGCGCTCCCATCCTTGACGAGAACAGACGGCGTCCTCGCAATCAACAGGAGCCATCTCGGGAGGTGGGCGAGCCCTCCACTTTCACGGACAGCAACTCCACCCCGGGTGAGAATCCTGCACGTGCCCAGGAATCAGGGGTTTCCAATCACAATGAGAGCATTTCACCTGCTGAAAACTTTACATCCATCGGATGAAAGATATGTCAAAATGAAGAGAGAGAGAGAGAGAGAGGGAAAGGGAGAGAGGGAGATGGAGAGAGAGAGAGAGATTGCTTATTTGCGGCCGACGACCCATCATGTAGGTATATACGAATATGTGGCGAGACAACGTTTTTTCATGCCTTGTGGTTATTAGTATTATTAGAAATGTTTACTATGCGTCTGCTGAGCCGTAGCCTTAGAGGTTTTTTCATTGCCCTGAGCCGGTGTCAGTACAGAATTGACCCCTGTGCATGTGAATAACTTGAAAGCGTTACCAGTGTAGTGGACTTCACTGGCGTTTTAGCGCTGACCAACCAGTGAATTTCAACTTGTGAATTGACCAGTCAGAGTGGGGTGGGATGGACAGTAGTGATTGGACTGGCTGGACTTGGTGACGTCAGCGAAGTTATTTAAACAAGTGTCGCCGGATGCTCGTGGCGTCATATCATTTATTTTCAGTAAGAGCAGTGACATCGGCGCCCTGCTCGGTGTAGGTGGAACTCTTCGCTGGTGACGGCGGTCTGTACGCAAGAGTGGTGGAACTCTTCGCTGGTGACGTCGGTCTGTACGCAAGAGTGGTGGAACTCTTCGCTGGTGACGACGGTCTGTACGCAAGAGTGGTGGAACTCTTCGCTGGTGACGTCGGTCTGTACGCAAGAGTGGTGGAACTCTTCGCTGGTGACGTCGGTCTGTACGCAAGAGTGGTGGAACTCTTCGCTGGTGACGTCGGTCTGTACGCAAGAGTGGTGGAACTCTTCGCTGGTGACGGCGGTCTGTACGCAAGAGTGGTGGAACTCTTCGCTGGTGACTTCGGTCTGTACGCAAGAGTGAAGTAGGAGGCAGTTCCCTCGACACGACGCAGAAGAAGAAGGAATGCCAGAGAGAGAGAGAGAATGAAAGAATGCCAAGTTTCAGCTGTTTCATCGACTGTGGTGATTTCCCTCCAGGGTCACCGGCTGCAATGTCGGTGCACTCAGACCCCCTCCTCCCCCCAATTCCAACCCCGGTGCTAACGCGGTGAGCGTGGGGTTTAGGTCCGTGCTTCTCCACCTGCACGTTTTTCATCGAAAGGGTCAGATAAGTACATTTAGTTAATTACCTCGGCTCGGGCAGACATCTTTCTTTTCATTGTTTTCTTTTTACTTGTCTCGCTTCAAATTGCTGAACTGAATTGATTGTTTTCTACTTGCATTCTATGCATTTATTGTAGCGTTTGTCGCTCAGTCACCATTCACTGGTAAATGCATTCATGAAAATTAAACTACTTCCTTTGAATTGATACCGTTTTTGCCATTACTTCATTTAGACAATTACCATCTAGCGTGTGAATGGAGGAATGAAGGTGCGTGCTTTGGTTCTTCCCCTAGACATTTAAACGAGTTAATTTGATCAAAGAACAAGTACGTCACATTTGGGGTTTTCGTCGCGGGATAATTTGAACGAAATGCAAAAGTAAAGTAAATCTGAATTCATGTTTTACAGTTAAATTTTGAGTGTCTGTGCCTTGAGCGAGAGTGATATGACCTGACCTGCCATTTCTGTTTTTGATTCACCTTGATTGTTCTCATGCCTTATTGCACTGTGTGAGCCAGTCTCGTAGGAATACCAGGTGTTTCAGATGTAGGAAAATAGGGCATGTGGCGCGTGATTGCGGAATGTCCAGCATTGGGGAGAGAGTTGTGTTGTCTGGCATTGGTGATGCGAGTCGGTGTGAGGAGAGTCAGTGTGAGGAGGTTGCTTGTCGTTCGTTGGAGAGAGTGGGGTGTTGATGTGTTCCACCCGGAAGGAGAGGGAGAAGTTGAAGGATGAGACTGAGAGTGGGGTGTTGATGTGTTCCACCCGGAAGGAGAGGGAGAGGTTGAAGGATGAGACTGAGAGTGGGGTGTTGATGTGTTCCACCCGGAGGAAGAGGAGGTGTGCGGAAGTTGGGCATGAGTCTTGTGGGAAGACTGGTGTGGAGTTGGAGGATGTGGGAGAGGAAGGAATTGAGTCTTGTGGGAAGACTGGTGTGGAGTCTTGTGGGAAGACTGGTGTGGAGTCTTGTGGGAAGACTGGTGTGGAGTCTTGTGGGAAGACTGGTGTGGAGTCTTGTGGGAAGACTGGTGTGGAGTCTTGTGGGAAGACTGGTGTGGAGTCTTGTGGGAAGACTGGTGTGGAGTCTTGTGGGAAGACTGGTGTGGAGTCTTGTGGGAAGACTGGTGTGGAGTCTTGTGGGAAGACTGGTGTGGAGTCTTGTGGGAAGACTGGTGTGGAGTCTTGTGGGAAGACTGGTGTGGAGTCTTGTGGGAAGACTGGTGTGGAGTCTTGTGGGAAGACTGGTGTGGAGTCTTGTGGGAAGACTGGTGTGGAGTCTTGTGGGAAGACTGGTGTGGAGTCTTGTGGGAAGACTGGTGTGGAGTCTTGTGGGAAGACTGGTGTGGAGTCTTGTGGGAAGACTGGTGTGGAGTTGGAGGATGTGGGAGAGGAAGGAATTGAGTCTTGTGGGAAGACTGGTGTGGAGTTGGAGGATGTGGGAGAGGAAGGAATTGAGTCTTGTGGGAAGACTGGGTGTGAGAATGAGAAAGAGATTTGATGTGTTTGGCTGTTTAGTGGAGTGTGCTGTGCAGAGAAGGTGATGGATGGAGTGTGGGAGTTTTGTGGGCTAATTTTGTGGCCGTGAGTGAATAATGACTGGAGGAGGAAGGAGTTTTGAGGTGTTCCTGCCTGTTGTTTGAGAGTTTTGACTGTTTGAATTGTGACTTGTGAAAAATGTCATGTCTATAACATTTTTCTCATTGTGGTAGGGAGGTGTGGCGAGACAACGTTTTTTCATGCCTTGTGGTTATTAGTATTATTAGAAATGTTTACTATGCGTCTGCTGAGCCGTAGCCTTAGAGGTTTTTTCATTGCCCTGAGCCGGTGTCAGTACAGAATTGACCCCTGTGCATGTGAATAACTTGAAAGCGTTACCAGTGTAGTGGACTTCACTGGCGTTTTAGCGCTGACCAACCAGTGAATTTCAACTTGTGAATTGACCAGTCAGAGTGGGGTGGGATGGACAGTAGTGATTGGACTGGCTGGACTTGGTGACGTCAGCGAAGTTATTTAAACAAGTGTCGCCGGATGCTCGTGGCGTCATATCATTTATTTTTAGCGGAGCAGTGACATCGGCGCCCTGCTTGGTGTAGGTGTTTTACTCTTCGCTGGTGACTTCGGTCTGTACGCAAGAGTGGTGGAACTCTTCGCTGGTGACTTCGGTCTGTACGCAAGAGTGGTGGAACTCTTCGCTGGTGACTTCGGTCTGTACGCAAGAGTGGTGGAACTCTTCGCTGGTGACTTCGGTCTGTACGCAAGAGTGGTGGAACTCTTCGCTGGTGACTTCGGTCTGTACGCAAGAGTGGTGGAACTCTTCGCTGGTGACTTCGGTCTGTACGCAAGAGTGGTGGAACTCTTCGCTGGTGACGTCGGTCTGTACGCAAGAGTGGTGGAACTCTTCGCTGGTGACTTCGGTCTGTACGCAAGAGTGAAGTAGGAGCCAGTTCCCTCGACATGACGCAGAAGAAGAAGGAATGCCAGAGAGAGAGAGAGAACGAAAGAATGCCAAGTTTCAGCTGTTTCATCGACTGTGGTGATTTCCCTCCAGGGTCACCGGCTGCAATGTCGGTGCACTCAGACCCCCTCCTCCCCCCAATTCCAACCCCGGTGCTAACGCGGTGAGCGTGGGGTTTAGGTCCGTGCTTCTCCACCTGCACGTTTTTCATCGAAAGGGTCAGATAAGTACATTTAGTTAATTACCTCGGCTCGGGCAGACATCTTTCTTTTCATTGTTTTCTTTTTACTTGTCTCGCTTCAAATTGCTGAACTGAATTGATTGTTTTCTACTTGCATTCTATGCATTTATTGTAGCGTTTGTCGCTCAGTCACCATTCACTGGTAAATGCATTCATGAAAATTAAACTACTTCCTTTGAATTGATACCGTTTTTGCCATTACTTCATTTAGACAATTACCATCTAGCGTGTGAATGGAGGAATGAAGGTGCGTGCTTTGGTTCTTCCCCTAGACATTTAAACGAGTTAATTTGATCAAAGAACAAGTACGTCACACTTACAAAGGTGTATTGGCGTTGCAGTGTACATATAACAGCTGTAGTGTGTCAGTAGAAGAGATGCTAGTGGAACATCTTTGGAAGGGAGGGCACGACATGGGGGTTGACTTTGGAGTAGTTCTTGAAAGGATGATGTGACAAAACCAGAGGTTACTGGCGAATGGTGAATGAGGTTATCACAGACTTGCCTTGTTCAAGGTAAGGTCAGCTGTCGGTGTGTTGCACTGTCAGTGTACGCACATCACCCCTGAGTGAGTCACTGGGAATCGCACGTCATAAGTGGAGCACAGTGTCATGACTGCCTTGATCCTCTGTACCGTCTGGTGCTGTCGCCAGCGTGTA
>JAWQFJ010000780.1:42500-67500 GCA_034096865.1 Theodoxus fluviatilis | reverse complement strand
AGAAGACGAGGGTTCTCGCCTCAGTGATGTCGGCTCAGACTGGAGAGATGTTCTGTCGTCATTTCATCATCGTGTTCAAGACGGAAGGCAATCAATGCAAACACTGTTGCTAACGTAGCAACCAAGCAACAATGTAATCATCTGAAGCCAGGGACAGCAAATGTAACAATGGCGCATTGCAGAGATGCTCATGGTTTGAGAAGAATTGTCTCGAAGCGGGCAAATCCCCTTGATGGGGATATGCATTCGCCATTAAGAGGTTTCAAGTTCGAATCTTAGGTCTGATTGCTTCTTTTTTTTCCACGTTTACCGCAGTTTCTGATATGTTATTGGTAAAGTATTTAGGAATTTAGTTTCTTTTCTTCCTTCCCTGTGGATGTCGTCAATCTCCTTGTGGTGCTGGTCATAGACTCCGGGTCTTCGCTTCCGCATGTCTGATGGAGATGTTGCTGTCTGTGGAAAAGGGTCACATCGTGGGTTCCTGACTTTGATTTCCATTTGAATTCTCAACAACTGAGACATTGTGGCCTGTTGTAGACGAATGTATGTGATGCCACGTATTCTGCAGTGTGCATGGCGATGGAGGACATATCGTAGATGCTGCGATCACACGGGTGTCGGAAGTAGCCAGACCTTGGAGACTGCTGGCAGTGGATAGGACTTATAAGTGTCCTCATTCAATTTGAACAATCTGGACAGGGCTGTAGTTGGTGTACTCATCAAGCTTGTACCATCTAAACAGGACTGTTGTTGGTTTACTCAACCACTTTGTACAATCTGGACAGGGTTGTAGTTGAAGCACTCATCCACATTGTACTATTTGTACAGGACTGTAATTGGTGTACACAACCACTTTGTACCATCGGGAAAGGCTGTAGTTGTGTATTCAACCATTTTGTACCATCTGTACAGGGCTGTGTTAGGTGTACTCATCCATTTTGTACCATCTGGACAGGACAGTAGCTGGTTTACTCAACCACTTTATACCATCTGTACAGGGCTGTAGTTGGTGTGCTTAACCACTTTGTACCATCTGTACAGAGCTACGGTTACTGTACTTAGACACTTTGTACCATCTGTACAGGGCTGTAGTTGGTTTACTCAACCACCTATTACCATCTCTACAGGGCTGTAGTTGGTGTACTTATACACTTTGTACCATCTGTACAGGGCTGTAGTTGGTTTACTCAACCACTTTATACCATCTGTGCAGGGCTGTAGTTGGTGTACTTATACACTTTGTACCATCTGTACAGGGCTGTAGTTGGTGTACTTATACACTTTGTACCATCTGTACAGGGCTGTAGTTGGTTTTCCAACCACTTTATACCATCTGTACAGGGCTGTAGTTGGTTTTCCCAACCATTTTATACCATCTGTACAGGGCTGTAGTTGGTGTACTCATCCATTTTGTACCATCTGTTCAGGCCTGTAGATGGTTTACACAACCACTTTGTACCATCTGTACAGGGCTGTAGTTGGTTTACACAACCACTTTGTACCATCTGTACAGGGCTGTACTTGGTGTACTTATACACTTTTTACCATCTGGACAGGGCTGTAGTTGGTGTACTCATGCATTTTGTACCATCTGTACAGGTCTGTAGTTGGTGTACTTATACACTTTTAACCATCCGGATAGAAGTGTAGTTGGTGTACTTATACACTTTGTACCATCTGGACAGGCTGTAGTTGGTGTATTCATATATTTTGTACCATGTGTACAGAGCTATTATTGCTGTACTTATTCACTTTGTATCATCTGTACAGGGATGCAGTTAGTGTACTCATCCATTTTGTACGATCTGTACAGGGCTGTAGTTGGTGTACTCAACCACTTTATACCATCTGTACAGGGCAGTAGTGAATGTACTCATTCATTTCGAACAATCAGTTCTGAACTGTAGTTGGTGTACTCAACTACTTTGTTGAAAGAGTATAAAGAGTTCAGGGCTATTGTTGGTGTACTCATCCACTTTGTACCATCTCGTTCCATCTTGACAGACCCGTAGTTGATGTACTTATTTAATTTGCACAGCTTGCACAGGCTTTAGTTAGTGAAGAAGGTGGACGTACTTGCAATTGACTCAGTGTTAAAGGCTACACAAGTTGGACCGTAATGCGTTAATAACCGACAGACCCAGTGCTAATGCCCTGCAGTTCCTAATTTGCCATTCGCGGTCGGACTGTCAAGACGCGGAGACTTCCAGTCATGCAGAAATGAATGCACTTCCTGCATGCTATTCAAACAGAGAGCCGCGGAGTACGTCACACGAGGGAATATGCACTGTGGTGTTAGCTGTGTAGGAGAGGGGCGCACGAGAGCGCCTTTGTGACGCAATGCCCGTGCAGGGCGCCGCCTCTGTCAGACCCTTCCTGTTTGCAGCCATTCGTCGTGGCCGCACAGTCAGCTTGGCAAAGGGACAATTCTTATGGGATCGATTTCCCAGTCTCCCATGCATAACTCGAGTGCAGTGTTCGGAGAGGAAATGCTCACAGCGTGTGTGCCAACCAAAGGAGTCAATGCTAATTTGTAGGCGGGGAGCGAACGCTAACGAGCCTGTCGATGAAGAAACTGGCATTGGCGTCTCTCAGGAGTATTCTTGTTTTGGAAAAGGATGGCTTGCTTTCTCCCTTTCTGATTGTGGGAGAAGACAGCCAGGCAATCAATGAGACGAATTGCATGTCAGGCCGCAACAGCCGAGGCGCCAAGTGTCCTTTGTCCGTGTGCATGGCCAGCCAAGGCCATCGTCAGGACTGCTGTTGACTGTTGCCCTTCAACACGCCCGCTTTTAATGCATGGATTGCAGTGGGCTGGCTGAGAGGTAGAAGTGGCGTGTCAGTCCTTTTCACCGCTCGTGATTAAGTGCTGAGAATTGCTCATTCTCCTCTTTTGCTTCCCTCTCACTGTCTTCATCCTTCTCTTTATAATGTCTTTTGCCCAACCTTCCGGTAATCCTCTCTCTCTCTCTCTCTCTCTCTCTCTCTCTCTCTCTCTCTCTCTCTCTCTCTCTCTCTCACACACACACACACACACACATACACACACACACACTCTCTCTCTCACTCTCTCTCTCTTTCTCTCTCTCATTCTCTCATTCTCTCTCTCTCTCTCATTGATTTATTTAAACATAGCCAATCTTATTTAGGGGCTAATATAAGGAACACTCTACCTACTTTTCTTTAAATTGTGACATCTTAAATAATTTTAAATTGAAACTACACACTTTTCTTGTACAGTCATTCTATGTAATTTCTCATCTCATTCTAAATCACCTTTGTGATTATTTTCAATGTGGTATTTCGTTACCATGATTGTATTGTGACTAATGGTATTATGTAAATTTTGGATGGGATAGAAGGTCGGCGGCTGGATGGGTGTGTGGGGGTTGGATTGGGTTTGTTTGTTTGCTTGCTTGTTTTAACAAGGTCTGAATGTAAGACAGGCAGCTATGCCTAATTCATGAATTTCCTTGGGGAAAAAAAGTTCAATCAATAATGTTCAATCAATCTGTCCCATCCTTCTTTTCAAGTGTCTAAGTCCTCTTCCATCATACTCATCAAGAATGGCTGCAGTGATCATGCAGAGGAATCACTAAAGCTAAACTATCTTTAATGCCGACTGCGCAGTGGATGCTTGGTGGCTGTCATCGGCCTACCAGCCTGCTGGGCAAAAGAGAGCAACAGCGATTTTAACGTCGTGAAACTTGACATATGCCTTTGTACAGCTCGACATGGAAAGTTTGGCAATACAGTACTTGCCTTTCAGTCATCAGCAGCACTCGCAATGTGTGATAATCGCCAACAGCCTCTTATGCCCTTAACGTAAGCAGCATTTTGGGGGAAACAACCCATACTCGTGCTGTTTCTGCGGCCACAGCTCTGACTGCAGCTGTTGTTTCATCTGTGGCTGTAGCCATGACTGCAGCTGTGGCTGTAGCCATGACTGCAGCTGTGGCTGTAGCCATGACTGCAGCTGTGGCTGTAGCCATGACTGAAGCTGTGGCTGTAGCCATGACTGAAGCTGTGGCTGTAGCCATGACTGAAGCTGTAGCCATGACTGAAGCTGTACCGATCCCCGTCACCGAACATTTCTGCTGCCGCCCCCTCTCGGCCATTGTGACGCAAGCACTGGCGTCATGTTGCCCAAACATGACCCATCACAGCACGTTTTTGACACTTGAAACGTGGCGGGTGACAGGAATTTCGTGTCCTCGAATAGAAAGGGGGAAACATGACGATGTTATTTCTTTTAAAACTGTCGGGTGTTACGGCCTCGGTGAACATCTCGCTTTCCTTTAACGGATTGATTGATGCTGATTTCACATGGATTTCGAGTTTTGCTCGCTAAGCTTGTGACTATTTCTGTCTTTTATAGCTCCATGCGCGTAGCGCCAGCTTGTCTGCTGATGGACATTGGAGGCCACTGTCAAGGCAGTGTTGGCCACTGCGATGGGTAGGAAGAGTGGGCCACTGGGGGGAGGGGGGGGGGGGGGGGGGCTAGGGAGCAGCGTGCAGGGCGTGCAACTGTGAGTGGTGCTGTACCCCACAGTGCCTGCACTCCATCATCAGCTGTGTGAGTGTATCAGAGACCTTGCTACACAGTATCAGTCCTTGCATACTCACGCTGGTTTCCTCGTACAATATTTTCTCTCGCGTGGAACGTGATCGATTGATCACAAAGTTCTAGGAATGCCATTTCACTTTCGTTTGCTTCTGTTGTGATTTCCCTACAGTGATGGCGCAAGGTGTCTCATTTGAGATGAATACGCAGAGGGGAAGGTACCGAAATCATAGTCTCTGGGCGGGATTAGAACGTTTCGGAAAACCTGGGTGATTGACAGTGCGAGCTTTTCCTCGATCTTGACACGCGTGTCCACTTGACGTCACGCTCTGTGTCGGTGGCAGCCAGTGCTTCAGTCAGGCCCATGCCGACACGTGACACATATGCAGGACTGCCCAGTCCACGTCACTCCTGTCCCTATTCTTGTCGAACAAGACAGCTGCTGTTCGTGGATAGTCTTTAGACCAAACGGCGTGTCCGCAGCCGTTACCATGGCTCGTGAACTGTCGCCGTTCTTCATTGTCACACGAAAGGTAGACTTATCCCCCTGGTGCCGGTGTTTAGACTCGTCAATCCATCATGATAAATCACATGGCAATCGACGACATTTATTACCCAAAACAGCACTCGTATACACTCCACACACGAATGTACAATTACAAATGATCACAACAAGTGCAAATTAGGAAAAGTGAATGTAATTACATTTAACACAATACAACCCGACATTTGCAAAGAAAGCGAACAAACACAACCCGCGTAAGCAATCACAACTCACACACTAAAAAGACCCGAAAACACCAACAAAACCCCGGCAATCTCACAGACTCCGACAAACCCCCTCACACGCCAACAGCAGGCGCTAACTCCTGTAACCCTCGGCCAACGCCGGTATCTCCAACCAATTCCAAACAACGGACTGCACCTCGCCTACGGCCAATGCCGACACTCATACGCTCCTCTTCCCCTCAGACTCCCCCATCAAGCACAGAAATCCACTAACCTTTCTCCAAGCTCAAAATCACCTGCCCCCACTCCCATCAACTCTCTGTTTAAATACTTTACGAGTGTTCACATTACCGTGCAAACTGCCCCCAAGTGACCAACCCTGCACGGGATAAACACCAAACACGAAATTCCACGTGAATCACCGATACTATTGCATGAAAAACCGCACTATGCATGAAAACACCAAGACAAAGCAGACGGAGCGCACTAGGCAACCGTAAAACGCTGACTTCGCATTAACTAACTAATTTAAAGGCCAAGTAACGCGAGTCGTGACAATCGTACATGGCACACGTTGCATTGTGTGTCGCATCACTAATTGGCAAGGCGGACAATGCCTAACTGCGCACATTGTTGCTGACAATCGTACATGGCACACGTTGCATTGTGTGTCGCATCACTAATTGGCAAGGCGGACAATGCCTAACTGCGCACATTGTTGCTGACAATCGTACATGGCACACGTTGCATTGTGTGTCGCATCACTAATTGGCAAGGCGGACAATGCCTAACTGCGAACATTGTTGCTGACAATTGTACATGGCACACGTTGCATTGTGTGTCGCATCACTAATTGGCAAGGCGGACAATGCCTAACTGCGAACATTGTTGCTGACAATCGTACATGGCACACGTTGCATTGTGTGTCGCATCACTAATTGGCAAGGCGGACAATGCCTAACTGCGGACATTGTTGCTGACAATCGTACATGGCACACGTTGCATTGTGTGTCGCATCACTAATTGGCAAGGCGGACAATGCCTAACTGCGAACATTGTTGCTGTCTGTCTCGCGGTGGGACTGTGGCCGTAATCCTTACGAGGTGCGGAATCTCAATGTTCGTGAATCATGCAAAAGCATAGTTGTTCGTATTGATTCACTTGCACTGCTTTTACCTGCCATCCTCTAGGAAAACGAACTGAGTAATTCTGGAACCCAATCAGTAGAAACTGGAGTAAGCAGATTCTAGAACCTCACCCGTGTCCACCAGGCAGCACGAGTAACTGACACTGGGCAAAACTGCAGCCTACACACGTAGCTCGAGGACCCGAGAGTTTGTGCAACTTGGAAAACATTGAATTACAATGGGGTGTTCCAGTGAAACTGTGTCACTGTACACATCACACTCTGATATGAGATAATCTCATCATCCCTCTTACAGCAGCCTTAACGGGTTTCTGTCCGTCAGAGTCGCGCCTTCCTCTTTGTAGAAGGAGAACTCTCCTGAAGAAGTAATAACCCAGCACGTCCGTCAGGCAACAGTTTATGCTTATTACTTTCTTCCTCTTTTCATAGTTTTTCTAAATACAAGCTAATGTGTCTGCATCCACATCAACAACGGCAGCTAACATTTACTCTGTTGCATACCAGCCTTTGTCAAGCGTCCATTCCTATGCATGAGTGCCTCGAGCTGTCCATTTGCCCCGCCATTGGTCTCCTCGTCTGCATCTCCTTTCATTGGCCATGGACGCATAGCACTAGGGCCTCATCTTCTCAGTCCACGTGGCCAGCCCCTTCCCTGAGGACTGGCTTTGGCGCCGGCAATTGCAGTCTCTCCCGCCCAGCCAGGACTCGTGCTGGTTCCAGAGCACTCTCAAAAATGGACACGTGTTTGGAGAACTCTTCCCCCTCGGTCCCTGTGCACACGGGCTGCCGGTTTGGAGAGAGGCGGGTCTTCTTGACGAATCGTTGTTGGAGCTGGGGTTGCTGGCAGCGCGCGCCAGGCCAGGCCACAAACATGCGTCTCCAGGCAGCCTTTCTTGCTTCTGCAGGCCGAGGGACGCGGGGCCTGACGTCAGGGCAGAGACACTTATAATATAGTGTCTCTGGTCAGGGTCCGAAGGGTGGCTGGGTCCGGATCCTAGGGGAGTGTTTCAGCTTAACGAATGGCTGCTCGGGCGTCCTAAAAATGTGCGGGACAGAACGTTCCTAATTGGATTGCCTATTGCCCTGAGACATACACTCTCTCCCCTCCTCCTACCTCGCAATCCCTTCTGGAAAAGTCCAGCCCCCTGGTTCCTCCTCCAACCTTTTGCCCTTCCTAGTTCCCGTCGTAAATTTCCGCTACCTCACCCGCTTGTCGGTGTAGATCTGGGTCTACGCTTTGTCCCGCCCCAGCTCTGTGCCGCCTGTGGTGTGGAAGGCTCTCTTTTACATATGTATCGTCGTCTCCATCCACTCATCGTCTTGCAGTCTTCTGGTTTGTCCTGGAAGCCCTCTTTAATCCTGTAGGTCCGTTTTCTCTCCGACTCTGTCTATGCTCGTATGTCTTAGTCCGTCTGTGTGTCTGTCTTTGTCCGTCTGTGTGTCTGTCTTAGTCCGTCTGTGTGTCTGTCTGTGTGTTTGCAGTCTCAGTGCCCTCAAACCTTGCAGTCTCAGTGCCCTCAAACCTTGCAGTCTCAGTGCCCTCAAGCCTTGCAGTCTCAGTGCCCTCAAGCCTTGCAGTCTCAGTGCCCTCAAACCTTGCAGTCTCAGTGCCCTCAAGCCTTGCAGTGCCCTCAAGCCTTGCAGTCTCAGTGCCCTCAAGCCTTGCAGTCTCAGTGCCCTCAAGCCTTGCAGTGCCCTCAAGCCTTGCAGTCTCAGTGCCCTCAAGCCTTGCAGTCTCAGTGCCCTCAAGCCTTGCAGTGCCCTCAAGCCTTGCAGTCTCAGTGTCCTCAAGCCTTGCAGTCTCAGTGCCCTCAAGCCTTGCAGTCTCAGTGCCCTCAAGCCTTGCAGTCTCAGTGCCCTCAAGCCTTGCAGTCTCAGTGCCCTCAAGCCTTGCAGTGCCCTCAAGCCTTGCAGTCTCAGTGCCCTCAAGCCTTGCAGTGCCCTCAAACCTTGCAGTCTCAGTGCCCTCAAGCCTTTCAGTGCCCTCAAGCCTTGCAGTCTCAGTGCCCTCAAGCCTTGCAGTGCCCTCAAGCCTTGCAGTCTCAGTGCCCTCAAGCCTTGCAGTGCCCTCAAACCTTGCAGTCTCAGTGCCCTCAAGCCTTGCAGTGCCCTCAAGCCTTGCAGTCTCAGTGCCCTCAAGCCTTGCAGTGCCCTCAAACCTTGCAGTCTCAGTGCCCTCAAGCCTTGCAGTCTCAGTGCCCTCAAGCCTTGCAGTCTCAGTGCCCTCAAGCCTTGCAGTCTCAGTGCCCTCAAGCCTTGCAGTGCCCTCAAGCCTTGCAGTCTCAGTGCCCTCAAACCTTGCAGTCTCAGTGCCCTCAAGCCTTGCAGTGCCCTCAAGCCTTGCAGTCTCAGTGCCCTCAAGCCTTGCAGTCTCAGTGCCCTCAAGCCTTGCAGTGCCCTCAAGCCTTGCAGTCTCAGTGCCCTCAAGCCTTGCAGTCTCAGTGCCCTCAAGCCTTGCAGTCTCAGTGTCCTCAAGCCTTGCAGTCTCAGTGTCCTCAAGCCTTGCAGTCTCAGTGCCCTCAAGCCTTGCAGTCTCAGTGCCCTCAAGCCTTGCAGTGCCCTCAAGCCTTGCAGTCTCAGTGCCCTCAAACCTTGCAGTCTCGGTGCCCTCAAGCCTTGCAGTCTCAGTGTCCTCAAACCTTGTAGTCTCAGTGCCCTCAAACCTTGCAGTCTCGGTGCCCTCAAGCCTTGCAGTCTCAGTGCCCTCAAGCCTTGTAGTCTCAGTGCCCTCAAGCCTTTCAGTGCCCTCAAGCCTTGCAGTCTCAGTGCCCTCAAACCTTGCAGTCTCAGTGCCCTCAAGCCTTGCAGTCTCAGTGCCCTCAAACCTTGCAGTCTCGGTGTCCTTTATTCAATGCCCTTTTTCTCTCTCGCCATCGACTGCACCTTCTCCCCTCTTTCAACACCCTCCTCTCTCCAGCACTCCTGGCCCCGTCCTTCCATACACACACGTCCATGTCCAGTTTCTGTTACCACCCCATCCTCTCCCCTCCCGTCTATCTCCCTCTCTTTCTCCCCATTCCTGGGTATAGTGACGCCACTGTCTGACCCGCCCAAGAAAGATGTTGACTTAGGGTGAGACTCGGGCCAGGAGGCTTTCCTGTCAGACGCCCTCCTGATCCTGCAGATCTGAGGAAGGGAGAGGGATCTGGGTGGGGATGGGGAGGGGACTATGTTTGTCGTGAGACTACTCTGCAAGCTGGACCCCTGTGGCAGGGGTGATGAAAATAGAGCTCGAAGTTCCGTGATGCCTTTCAACTCTGACGGTCTTGCAGTCTGCTGGGTAATGGCGTTTCCCGTTTTTCTCGAGGCGTGAAGATGAATGGGATCGTAGAGTGGTGACCCACATGCACCAGTACTGTGACCCATACTTTGCGATGTATGCTGACTAAAGTGCAGGCAATGTTCGTGGAGCCAGCGTCCAAACGCCTTTATTGCTGTCTTCTTCCTGTGCGGTAAAAGGTTGTGAAGATTTGAAAAGAATGACGATGACAATAAGGATGAAGGCAGCGGCAACAACGACGATAAAGAAGAAGAAGAAGAAGAAGAAGAAGAAGAAGAAGAAGAAGAAGAAGAAGAAGAAGAAGAAGAAGAAGAAGAAGAAGAAGAAGAAGAAGAAGACGAAGACGACGACGACGACGACGACGAAGAAGAAGAAGAAGAAGAAGAAGAAGAAGAAGAAGAAGAAGAAGAAGAAGAAGAAGAAGAAGAAGAAGAAGAAGAAGAAGAAGAAGAAGAAGAAGAAGAAGAAGAAGAAGGAGGAGGAGGAGGAGGAGGAGGAGGAGGAGGAGGAGGAGGAGAAGGAGGAGCCGGGATGGACAGGTTACTGTGAGGTGAAGGGCATGATAATATAATATTCACGGTTAATCCAGGTGGGACAATGATGATGATGGTGATAATGATGATGAGGAGTTATGAAAAACAGACGTAAATCAATTATGAACATGTCCTTACGCAATTCAAGTTGCACTGCTTGCAATGGAAAAGCTGCTAATAATTTCGTCAATACGTGCGCGGGCGAGAAAAATGAATAAAAACCGCTGGCGCTGAACCTCCAGGTTTTGGCATATTTAAAAAAAATGTAAAAAAAGATCGGGTTCGACCCCGCAATCTCTCCAGAAAAGAGGGGGAAAACACACACACACACACACACACACATAAAAACACAAAAACCCAGGTCGGGTTCGAACCCACAACCTCTCGAAAAAAGAGAAGAAAAAAAAGTTTCAGCGCAGAATCAAACCTGGTCATGCATGACCAAGAGACGAACGCTCTACCAGCTGAGCCATTAGAGAATTGCTATGATGGAGTGTTTGTAAAGCATGTAAATCCATTTCTAAGGTATTGGCCCAGGAACAATCGACCATATATTTAAAACATGATGGATAGGTTCGGGAAAGCTCCTATTATGACATGTTTTGTTTTCCTTTGGCATGTCATAGACGCTGAATTAACACTCACACAGTCACACAGAGGAGGAAGTGTATTATACTTTATAGATGTTCACACCAGACATGTGCATGTGTGGTACTGCTACCGAGTACCGTCGTTCTACAAGCAACGAGTCAATCCTGATAACACGATGCATAACTGGTAGGTTTTTAGGCTAGATTTGCTTTGAAAAGTTGCAGAAAATCTTATGGTGGTTACAATCTGAAGGTATAACAAGTTTTGACAAGGAAAAAATCAAGCAACTATAACCATTCTGACCGTTGTCAGCCATGTTTGCAGAAGCTCCTAATCTCGCTGGAAACAAGATTTCATACTCTTGTCGTGGAACCAAACGACGAAAAGATTGACCTGATTTTTCAATACAAACACTGTATTCATTTTGTTGTTTAGACTGCAAGTGTAACTTTTCTGACTTGCGTTCCACTCAGCACATTTTTGACCTAGTGGACATGTACTCGATTAATTGACTCGATTAAATTGAACTGATGTATTTGATATACATTTGTATTAATCCTGAAAAATTAGGAAATCATACTTCATTCATTCGAGCATTAGTCTTGACAGCATTCAGCGGACGAAGTAAACATCAATCTACTTCAACCATAACGTAAGTGCGAGTTGCAGACGAAACTATCACCGTCACATGACACGGTGACGCCGAATGTCAAATCACTGCTATCTTACGGTCGAAATAATCGGAGAAAGTCTGAATAATCTGAGAAAGAAAATCGAATTGGTTTATTATGTGTATGAATACATTGCATTGCAAAATTGGAAATGCGGGTCAATGCACCTTCACGCTAAAGCACCTGTCAATGGATTTCGTTGCGATATAACAACAATGTATTCCGCGCGTCAGCTATAAATAGACGTGCGCAAACTTGGAAGATCGGCGTGTAGATGACCTGCATTTTCATTTGTAAAAGATAAGCGCTTTAACGACCTATTGATGCAATCAACATACAGATTTAATAAATTAATGCTGTTCATGGCTTACATTTTCTTTGGATGGGTTTCTAGTGTCCCAATATACAGCTTTTTCTGTTCGAACTGTAGACAGCGTGTGTGTGTTTAGCTATACGTCTCCGTTTAGCGCGATGTGCATACCAAATCCAGTTAGGGCTTATACGTGGTTAGGGCCCGTACAGCTAAACACACACACGCTGTCTACGGTTTGCACAGAAAAAGCTGTATAGCCTAATTATTGGGACACTAGAAACCCCATCCAAAGAAAATGTAAGCCATGAACAGCATTAATTTATCAAAGCTGTATGTTGAATGCATCAGTAGGTCGGAAAAGCTGGTACATGTTACAATTCGCAATGCAGGTCGACACGGCGAAGAATCCGTGGCGACGGCTCCACTGCTTACATTGCGTGTTCGCACAGAAATCGCTGTATTTGGGGGATACTAAAACCCCATCCAAAGAAAATGTAAGCCATGAACAGCATTAATTTATCAAAGCTGTATGTTGAACGCATCAATAGCTCGTGAAAGCTCCCACGATTTAAAATTGCAAATGCAGGTCGACGCGATATAGATATCTTATCTACACAAGAAGCGTCTATTGCCATGGCTTGGCACGAGAACGAGGCGCGGAGCAAAGGGACGTAACTCTAAATTCTGACTCCGCTTCGCGTAATGAAAATCGATTGAGTTCGCGGTGTCAGCAAAGATTATAGGTACCTATAATCTTTGGTGTCAGTTCCAGAATGTCTGGCCGACGAAATCTGAACTTACGAAATACTTCTTGGTCATCGTAGGTGTCGAAGGGATTAGTTCGGTCCCGGAAAATCCTGTTTCTTCGTAGAAGACGCCGCTGCCGTGCTCGGAAAAACAAAACGGCCGCCATATATTTACACGCGTTTAGGCCCTCGGAGGTGCGATAACTTTATACGCGAAAATCCGCATAGGATAGGCTAACCAGATTGACGTGCATACCGATTGTTCCCGCCTATCCGCCCGTATAGGGGATAAACGCGACCGACGTGCATACGGGCCCTGGACGCCTAAGCAAGCCGAAGAATTCTATTCTATTCTATTCTATTGACCCTCCTTCAAAAATCTCCTCGCAAATGACGTCACGTTATACGACGTCAAATGATCACGTCACAAATTTTGCAAAATGGAGTCTGTTGAATCGTTTTCAATGAAACACCAAAATGTAAAAAAAGTCACTTTCTTTTCAAACCTCGATTCTGAAAATTTGATAATATTGAATGGGACCTAACTTCCAGTCAGTGTGCAAAATCTCAAGGAAATCCGTCCAGTAGTTTTTGAGATATAGGCCGTGGAGACGGGACAGACAGACAGACACACACACAGACAGATAAAGTCTGTAGGACCTCCAGTAAACCTGGAGGGATAAATGAGTGAAGTGTACCAATAGAATGGGAAGCGATTTGTGTGAAGATGGGGGTGGTACGTGGAGAAAGATGTTGGATGTGACTTGATTGTTTGAGCAGGAGACTAAGAAAAGGAGGAGGGAGGGGGGAGGAGAGGTGTGTGGCCATGGACATGAGTGTGTGATAGTGGTGGCGATAATAACTCGTATTCTTCTTGTGGAAGACCATTCCCCTGTAAGGGAGAGATGTAGATGCACGTATAGGGCGTCCTTGCTCCAGGACATCAGCCTCGCCCTGGATGCTTTGAGCTGCTCTGTAGCCATTCTGTAAACCCGAGTCAGTAGTGACTCTATCACAGTTCGCAATGAATGCGTAATAGGCTTGACCTTTCGCATTACAGCCTTGCGCCAAAAATAGTTCGTTCTGATACTATTTTTCTCTCCACTTTTTACAGAAATCATTCAGATGTAAAAACTTGGTTCCATTTCAACACAAACATTTTATTGTATCGAATAAACGCTTGTTTGTTGTCTCAACAAGAGTAAGTTAAGAGTTTTGTGCGAAATAGTCTTAGAACTATTTTAACGGCGTATGTCAGGGAGCACATCGGCTATCCCACAAGCCTCTCGTGTGACCTCCGTTTGCATAAATTGGCCGAATACCTTCCATCACGTGATGTCAACGGTGCTAGAGATACTTCGCCGGTAGGCGAAATCTCTAGTTTACTAGAATGCTCTGTAGCACTTTATCGCGCCATGGGGATCGGCAGAGCTGCTGGCACTTGCACTCAACATTGCTCTTGGTCACTGTTTCCTGTCGTTCTGCCAAAGATTAACCTTATCGCTGGAACCCTCAGCATTTCCTGTGTCAGCGTTGGCGAATATATGATCGTAGGTGTTGGTTGCTTGACAGTTGCCCGTGGTCGTTTATATGTATTAAAGAGTTCGAGCACGGCGTAGCGTTTGAGTATTCCGCTGTCGCTACAGCTGTCCCACTCTCTTCGTTCTGTTGAGGCACTATTGTTCTGTACGTGTATGTCCCTCCACCGCGTATAGAGTCAGAAGTGTATTCGAAAGATTTCGAGCCAGACGCGCACGCAGTTGTTGGTGTATCGAACATCCATTTAGGGATTCTTGTTGTAGCTGTTTTTCGAACCATTTATCTCTCTGTTTGTATTTTTTAAAACATAATTGTAATATCAACCTTGCTAGGTAGTGTTTCTAATACCATCCTTCCCATTGAATGAAAATGAAAGACCGTTCAGAAGAGACGCATTGTCTCCACACGTTGAATTAGAGGATACCGGCTTAACAAGCCTGTGGCCTAAAGTACGTTGGCCAGATATCAGAGCAGATGTTACAATTTAAAAAAGCATCGAAGAACACGGTCAAAATGTGCAAGTAAATAAAAATGCCCAAAACGGGCTTTCGATCGAACCTGGGGGGAAGGTTCTCGTATCATTCTGCTGCAACATTCAGTCCGTGAATCGGGATTTGCTGATAGTTTTTTCCCTCTCTTATCCACCTCCGGTCGTCTTAGTCTCTATGTTGTGTTGGCTTGTACGTGTTTGGCTGCAGTTCTGTAACGGGCTGATTTGACCACGCACCCGTTGCAGAACGCTGGTCGGCCCTGTGGACGCGTGTGCCGTGCTCATGGACTGCCAGGAAGCTCCATGCGCTGCCGCTCTAATCCAGTCAAATGCGAGGCACATCCTGGACAACTGCCTCTCCATTCTGGGTCACTTGTAATGGCAGGCAGTTTCATATGCCGAGAGCCAGGGCAGGGATGTGGGTTAGCAAGGCACACGTCGTTCAACCGAGGCCCATGGGGAGCAGGCGGCCTTTACAGAGTCATCAGCCAATTAGCCAGGGCGCCCGGGCCTGCTGATCTCCATTTCCTTGACGTTGCAGGCGTCCCCCGCTCGCTGGTCCTCGGTGGAGGGCGCTGCCGTGTGCATACAGAGGCATTTCCGTGGCCACAGGGACCGCCAGCTGTACAGGGACCTGCTCTTCGCTCAGTTTCAAAAGGTGGGCCTCTCTCTCTCTCTCTCTCTCTCTCTCTCTCTCTCTCTCTCTCTCTCTCTCTCTCTCTCGCTCTCTCGCTCTCTCGCTCTCTCGCTCTCGCTCTCTCTATATGTGTGTCACTCTGTCTTTCTGTCTCTATCTCTCTCTGTCTATGTCTGTCTGTCTGTCTCTCTGTCTGTCTGTCTGGCTAGCTGGCTGGCTGGCTGGCTGGCTGGCTGTCTCTCTATATGTGTGTCACTCTGTATTTCTGTCTCTATCTCTCTGTTTATGTCTGTCTGTCTGCCTCTCTCTCTCTCTCTCTCTCTCTCTCGCTCTCTCTCTCTCTCTATGTGTGTGTATCACTCTGTCTTTCTGTCTCTATCTCTCTGTGACTATGTCTGTCTGTCTGTCTCTCTCTCTCTCTCTATGTGTGTGTGTGTCACTCTGTGTTTCTGTCTCTATCTATGTCTGTCCATCTGTCTCTCTCTCTATATATGAGTGTCACTCTCTTTCTGTCTGTCTGTCTGTCTGTCTGTCTGTCTGTCTGTCTGTCTGTCTCTCTATGTCTTTCTCTCTCTGTCTCTCTCGATGTGTGTGTCACTCTGTCTGTCTGTCTCTCTCTCTTCTCTCTCTCTCTCTCTCTCTCTCTCTCTCTCTCTCTCTCTCTCTCCCTCTCTCTCATCTTGTATATGGTGAAACAGGAAGGTTTCCCCCAAGGACTACTTTAGTAGTCCTTGGTTTCCCCCTAAAAATCAATAGCACTATTAGGGCCATTAAATACTGGCTTAAACTACAAAACATGCCAAATGACAGATTACCTAAGCAAGCACTCCTTATGATATCAAGCGCAACTATCCCCAATGAACGAAACTGGTTGAAGTCTATGAAATCTTTGAAGATTGTCTCTGCGAATCAGGTTTTGCCTACATATGGTACAACAAAGGGACTAATAACGAAATAAACTTCCTGAAAAACCTTAAGATTAGACTCCAAGACTGCTATAGACAGAGGTGGCATTGTAAGATTACTGAAAGTGAACGTCTGATATTGTACAGTACCTTCAAAAATACGTTTGAATGTGAAAAATATCTTAGTACCATAAACATAGCAAAATTTAGAGTTGCACTCACACGCTTCCGGTTGGGAGTACACGGACTTAATGGAAACAAGTTATATAGAAGAGAAGAGATAAAATGTCCATTCTGTATTGATAACACGCAGGATGAAAAGCATCTCTTGTTGGTGTGCCCCACATATGAAGATCTGAGGGAAAATACATCAAAAGATACATCAAATTTATGAATACGCAAAGTTTCATATTCTTGATAGATGGACATGGGTACATAAAAACAAAACACGTCGCCATGTATTTACACTACGCTCTCAACCGACGTCAAAGACTTCAAGACGGACATGTTAGGCAAGTAAGATAATTATGTATCCTGGGTTTTTAGCAGATAATTAGTTGACATTGTGTAGAATAAATAAAACAACTGATCCAATGATACTGAGTGCGTCATCTACCATTATGTTGTAAATGATTCGGAAAAAGTTACAATGTTGTTTTCGTACATTGTACGACAAAATTGTTGTTTACCGATTGAAGTACTTTTGCTGTAATCAAGAACCTTCAACGACTGATGAGAATGTAAAATGTTGTGGCGGGCCGTCGGCCTTACAATAAAGTTTCAAAGTCAAAGTCAAAGTCAAAGTCTCTCTCTCTCTCTCTCTCTCTCTCTCTCTCTCTCTCTCTCTCTCTCTCTCTCTCTCTCTCTCTGGTTTGAAAGGGAGGTTACTCGAGATGCTTAAAGCGCTATACTCAAAGGCACAATGCTATGTAAGGTACAACGATAGCTACAGTGACTTGTTTGAATGTCAGTGCGGCCTGAAGCAGGGCTGCAAAATGTGTCCGATACTTTTTTCACTCATGGTGATTTATGTTGCAAAATATATCACGAAATATGACAGACATGGCATCCAACTTATGCCAGACCAGACATTGACCTACGTCCTGTTGTATGCAGACGACATTGTTCTTATCTCGGATACAGTGGTTGGCTTACAAAGCCAGCTTAACAATCTAAAGAAAGGGACGGTTGCCCTCGGCCTTCAGGTGAATCATGAAAAAACAAAAGTTATTGTGTTTTGTAATGGAGGATATTTGGCTGAACATGAGAGGATGGTATTTGGGTTCTGAAAGACATGAAACTGTGAATGAATACCGGTACCTTGGTGCATTGTTCACATCCAGACTATCTTTTAATGTTATGTAATCAGATCTTGTTCAGCGAGCGAGAAGTAGTATGATACAAGTGACCAAGAGTTTGAGGAAACTAAATTGTATTTCACCGGAAGTATATTTTAAGTTATTTGATGCTCAGGTTCGTCGATTTTGTTGTATACTATGAGATATGGGACCTTAGCCAGTGTGACATTGTGAAATCGATACATTTACAAGCCTTAAAACGCTTTTTTCAAATTGCCCACGCAGACTCCTAATCTGTTAGTATATGGAGATTCGGGTAGATTCCCATTGTTACATCACTGCCTCTATTAGAGCTGTCAGATACTGGCTACGATTATTAAAGATGGAACCCAGTAGATATCCTCGCAAAGTTTATAACATGATGCTTGTATTAGACACGAGTGAAAAATGGACATGCAGGATTAAAGAAATATCATGTAGATACGGATTTTCTGAAGTATGGACTGATCAAAAGGTGCAGAGTAAAGGCGAGTTCCTAAGGGAGCTCAGAAAGCGCATGATCCACGAATACAACTCATTTTGGATGGATGCCTTGACAAATAGTGATAGATATAATCTTTTTATTGACTTTTCAAACCCGTTCGGAGCAGCGAAATGTATTTGTACTGCTTAGATAAGAAACCATTTAGAGATGTATACATTCGTTTTCGTATGGGTTTTACTGATCTGTATGTACATAAATACAGATTCGTAACATATAGCGACAATACCACGTATTTGTGTCCAGCATGTTATGAAACGGAGGAATGTGACAAGCATTTCCTACTTGAATGCCCAGCTTATGAAGATTTGAGATACAAGTACATCAGAAGCCTCCCGAGTATCTCAGTGGTGGACGTGAAGACTCTGCTGACGGCACAAGATATAAATGTGATCAGGTCCGTTGCAATGCATTCATACTATGCGTTTAAGAGGAGAGAGGAGGCAGTATTTATTGCTGTGACCGAAGAAGCGAATTTTAGTATTCTGTAACATTTGTTTTTTGGTGATGCTGTTGTGAAGGGCCGGTGGCCTAACATTAAACAATTCGTTCGTTCGTTCTTTCTCTCTCTCTCTCTCTCTCTCTCTCTCTCTCTCTCTCTCTCTCTCTCTCTCTCTCTTGTTATTCTGTTGTGTATGTGTTATACGTGTATGTATGTGTGCTCACATTCGTGAGCCCGTGTATGCGGGCCTGTGTGTGTGAGTGTGTGTGTGTGTGTGTGTGTGTGTGTGTGTGTGTGTGTGCGCGCGCGCGCGCATGCGTACAAGAATGTGTCTCTCCTTCAGTGGATCATGCTAGATTTCCTAAGTCCTTCACTGCATTCCTCACTCATTCTTCCATCCAATTTTTCCTCCATTCCTCTGTCCATGGAACGGGATCCCTCGTCTTTCAATTAGACCCTCATCGTTCATTTCCCACCCAGGCTGTCCGCGATGCGCGCTGTGTGCTGGAGGTGTGTGTGTGCGAGGCGGTGTCTGGCTCCATGATTGATCATAGGTCTTGACGGTCTTCATTCCCTTGTCAATACTCGCCCCTTTTGCTCGTCTGCCTGGGACGCCAGTGCCCTTAACAGGGGAAAAGAGTTTTGTCCCCTGTAGCGGGTCGATAGTCCATGCAAGAAGAGCTGAACATTAAAAAAGGCCAACCGGCCATGTCGTCTGCATCCGATGCATTCCCGCAGCGCTGATTGGCATGCATGCAGTAAAAAGAAATAGACGAGATATGTGATTCTGGAAATGATTTCTGGACAGCCCTGCTAACGTTTTTCATGTGGAACTCTTTGATTTTTTCCCCCAATCACTGTGATGGATGGTTTTCAAGAGGTTTGATTGATCTGACCAGAAGCGATATTGCAAAATCATTGACGCGCAGATGATGAGGCGCCCGAGTTTTTTGCGTAAGTTTTCAGGCTTGGATGCTAAATTTCCGCGGCATATCGCAGATGATTATTATCGCTACATCTCTTCAAAAGATTTGTATTTTATGGATTCCATTTTTTAATCTAGTAATTGCCGTTCCAACGGATCGTTACGAGATGAGTGTCGTGGACCTTTCCACAACCACGAGACGCATAGAAGCAGCTGGACGACGCATCGGAAGGCCGTGGGCAGTGGCTGCCTGTGAAGCCAGCTCCAAGCCGCCCTCAGCAGCGCGGCGTGGACAAAAAGTCGTCCTCTGAGGAGCGCGGCATGGAAGGGGCGTTTTGCATTTTCCAAAGGGAAAGTCTTGACCCATGCCATGGGGTCGCAGCCATGCCGCACTACATTTTCTCTGATGGTGCTCTACGCTTGCTTTGGCTCGGTCGGATTGTAGGCATTCTTCTCTTTTGTCCAGGAATCTCATACCGAATTTGAAATTGAGCGAACGTTTTCCAGGCTTGACTTGAATGGATTGGCTGAAATTCTATATCCATCTTTCGTAGTTGTTGATCTTCATTTAACCCCTTGAAATGAGAAAGTTGCCTTCTTGCGCTGACGTGATGCAGTAGCTGATATCAATTTCATGGAGTTTCTCAAGTAGAGATAGTCAAGATAGAGCGCTGACTTTCGTGCACAGAGCCATGATGAAGGGCAATTTCTCATTCATACGTGACGTGATGGCGACTTCGAAGAACGATCGCGTCGCTTCTTTCCCAACAATTTACACATCATTTAATCTCCAATGAGATGTTTCCTGGTACTCTTTTGGCAGGGCTTTTCCAATCTGTTAGTCTTGTCCGAAAAGTTTTCATTCTGAATAATTTCACTTGCTGCAACCCAAGTACATTAATTAAATAATTAATAACAACAAGAAGACGAACATTAACAATAGAGTGAGAATGAAGTATTTGAATGGACGAAGATTGCATTAATCAGCGGCTTTGCCGCAAGTCCAGTAACTCTGAACGGATCGTAGAAACTACACAGATCGATGTAAATACACAACTCTTGTAACTACACAAATTCCTGTAGCTACACAACTCCTTGTAGCGACACAAATCGCTATAGTTACACAAATCCTCATAGCGACACAAATCGATGTAACTACGCACCTCCCTGTATGTAAACAATTTGCTGTAATTACACATATCTCAGTAACTACTCAAATCACTGTAATCACACACATCTCTAAAACTACACAAATATATGTTCTCAACGCAGGATTAATCTAACCGACTTTTAAAAAATCATCATGGAAGTCAGGAGACACTTTTTGCTATGCGTCCATGCGTATTGCACGCTCTGCGCCATAAAGACAAATCTTACTTATGAGATTAATTAATGTTATAGTCATTTGTCCGTTGCTTCCACCAAGAGCTGTCAGGGAATTACTAGACAGAACTGCTCAGCTCTCCTGGAAACTGTGTGCTCAGGCTGCCTGATAGTACTCTCCAAGGGGTGATTAGAAGTCCTATTTCTGTATATTCATGGCAAACTCTTGACTGCTTCTCGTGCATTTGAATCAGTGCTGGAGTCGTGGTGCAGATCACGGTAGACCTGTGCCAAGTCGTGGTGCAGATCACGGTAGACCTGTGCCAAGTCGTGGTGCAGATCACGGTAGACCTGTGCCAAGTGCTGGAGTCGTGGTGCAGATTACGGTAGACCTGTGCCAAGTCGTGGTGTAGATCACGGTAGATCTGTGCTAAGTCGTGGTGCAGATCACGGTAGACCTGTGCCAAGTCGTGGTGCAGATCGCGGTAGACCTGGGCCAAGTCGTGGTGCAGATCACAGTAGATCTGTGCCAAGTGCTGGAGTCGTGGTGCAGATCACGGTAGACCTGTGCCAAGTCGTGGTGCAGATCACGGTAGACCTGTGCCAAGTCGTGGTGCAGATCACGGTAGACCTGTGCCAAGTGCTGGAGTCGTGGTGCAGATCACGGTAGACCTGTGCCAAGTGCTGGAGTCGTGGTGCAGATCACGGTAGACCTGTGCCAAGTGCTGGAGTCGTGGTGCAGATCGCGGTAGAGCTGTGCCAAGTCGTGGTGCAGATCACGGTAGAGCTGTGCCAAGTCGTGGTGCAGATCACGGTAGACCTGTGCCAAGTCGTGGTGCAGATCACGGTAGACCTGTGCCAAGTCGTGGTGCAGATCGCGGTAGAGCTGTGCCAAGTCGTGGTGCAGATCACGGTAGACCTGTGCCAAGTGCTGGAGTCGTGGTGCAGATCACGGTAGACCTGTGCCAAGTCATGGTGCAGATCACGGTAGACCTGTGCCAAGTCGTGGTGCAGATCACGGTAGAGCTGTGCCAAGTCGTGGTGCAGATCACGGTAGACCTGTGCCAAGTCGTGGTGCAGATCGCGGTAGAGCTGTGCCAAGTGTGGTGCAGATCACGGTAGACCTGTGCCAAGTCGTGGTGCAGATCACGGTAGACCTGTGCCAAGTCGTGGTGCAGATCGCGGTAGACCTGTGCCAAGTCGTGGTGCAGATCGCGGTAGACCTGTGCCAAGTGCTGGAGTCGTGGTGCAGATCACGGTAGACCTGTGCCAAGTCGTGGTGCAGATCACGGTAGACCTGTGCCAAGTCGTGGTGCAGATCACGGTAGACCTGTGCCAAGTCGTGGTGCAGATCGCGGTAGACCTGTGCCAAGTGCTTGAGTCGTGGTGCAGATCACGGTAGACCTGTGCCAAGTCGTGGTGCAGATCGCGGTAGACCTGTGCCAAGTCGTGGTGCAGATCGCGGTAGACCTGTGCCAAGTCGTGGTGCAGATCACGATAGAGCTGTGCCAAGTCGTGGTGCAGATCGCGGTAGACCTGTGCCAAGTCGTGGTGCAGATCACGGTAGACCTGTGCCAAGTCGTGGTGCAGATCACGGTAGACCTGTGCCAAGTCGTGGTGCAGATCACGATAGAGCTGTGCCAAGTCGTGGTGCAGATCACGGTAGACCTGTGCCAAGTCGTGGTGCAGATCACGGTAGACCTGTGCCAAGTCGTGGTGCAGATCGCGGTAGACCTGTGCCAAGTGCTGGAGTCGTGGTGCAGATCACGGTAGACCTGTGCCAAGCCGTGGTGCAGATCGCGGTAGAGCTGTGCCAAGTCGTGGTGCAGATCACGGTAGACCTGTGCCAAGTGCTGGAGTCGTGGTGCATATCACGGTAGACCTGTGCCAAGTGCTGGAGTCGTGGTGCTGATCACGGTAGACCTGTGCCAAGTCGTGGTGCAGATCACGGTAGACCTGTGCCAAGTCGTGGTGCAGATCACGGTAGACCTGTGCCAAGTGCTGGAGTCGTGGTGCAGATCACGGTAGACCTGTGCCAAGTCGTGGTGCAGATCACGGCAGACCTGTGCCAAGTGCTGGAGTCGTGGTGCAGATCACGGTAGACCTGTGCCAAGTCGTGGTGCAGATCACGGTAGAGCTGTGCCAAGTCGAGTGGGGAAGACTCATGTCCAGGGAATGCAAGCAAACAGAGCTTTGGTGCCAGGTGGCCATCTTGACCACGTGCAGGTGGCCATCTTGACCACGTGCCATGTGGCCATCTTGACCAAAAACCAGGTGGCCATCTTGGCCATGTGCCAGGGGGCCGTCTTGACCGTGTGCGAGGTGGCCATCTTGACCGTGTGCCAGGTGGCCATCTTGACCATGTGCCAGGTGGCCATCTTGACCGTGGCCATCTTGACCAAGTGCCAGGTGGCCATCTTGACCAAGAGCCAGGTGGCCATCTTGACCATGCGCCTGATGGCCATCTTGGCCACGTGCCAGATGGCCATCTAGACCACGTGCCAGGTGGCCATCTTGACCATGTGCCAGGTGGCCATCTTGACCATGTGCCAGCTGGCCATCTTCACCGTGTGCCAGGCGGCCATCTTGACCAAGTGCCAGGTGGCCATCTTGACCAAGTGCTAGGTGGCCATCGTTACCATGCGTCGGGTGGCCATCTTGGCCACGTGCCAGATGGCCATCTAGACCACGTGCCAGGTGGCCATCTTGACCATGTGCCAGGTGGCCATCTTGACCATGTGCCAGGTGGCCATCTTGACCATGTGCCAGCTGGCCATCTTCACCGTGTGCCAGGTGGCCATCTTGACCATGTGTTATGTGGCCATCTTAATCGTGTGCCAGGTGGTCATCTTGACCGTGTGCCAGGTGACCATCTAGACCACGTACCTGGTGGCCATCTTGACTATATGCCAGGTGGCCATCTTAATCGTGTGCCAGGTGGTCATCTTGACCGTGTGCCAGGTGGCCATCTTGATCATATGCCAGGTGGCCATCTTGACTAAATGCCATGTGGCCATCTTGACCGTGTGGCAGGTGGCTATCTTGACCGTGTGCCAGGTGGCCATCTTAACCATGCGCCAGGTGGTCATCTTGACCACGTGCCAGGTGGCCATCTTGATCATGGCCAGGTGGCCATCTTGACCGTGTGCCAGGGGGCCATCTTGACCGTGTGGCAGGTGGCTATCTTGACCGTGTGCCAAGTGGCCATCTTGGCTATATGCCAGGTGGCCATCTTGACCACGTGCCAGGTGGCCATCTTGACCGTGTGCCACGGGCCATCTTGACTATATGCCAGGTGGCCATCTTGACCAGGTGGCCATCGTGACCATGTGCCAGGTGGCCATCTTGACCATGTGCCAGGTGGCCATCTTGACCGTGTGTCAGGTGGCCATCTTGACCACGTGCCAGGTGGCCATCTTGACCATGTGCCAGGTGGCCATCTTGATCATGTACCAGGTGGTCATCTTGACCGTGTGCCAGGTGGCCATCTAGGCCGTGTGACAGGTGGCCATCTTGACCTTGTGCCAGGTGGACATCTTGACCTTGTGCCAGGTCGCCATCTTCATCATGTGCCCGGTGGCCATCTTGATCATGTGTCAGGTGGCCATCTTGACTATATGCCAGGTGGCCATCTTGACCATGTGCCAGGTGGACATCTTGACCATGTGCCAGGTGGCCATCTTGACCTTGTGCCAGGTGGCCATCTTGACCTTGTGCCAGGTGGACATCTTGACCTTGTGCCAGGTGGACATCTTGACCTTGTGCCAGAGTGGACATCTTGACCTTGTGCCAGGTGGCCATCTTCATCATGTGCCAGGTGGCCATCTTTCAAAGCTTTTGTTGTCTATGACGCGATGCTTAGTGCCCTTGTTTACACCCTGATCCTCGGAAAGATTCCGAAGGTGTTTTTCTTTCTTTTGTGTGCACACCCCTCTGTGGGGGAAGCATCGTGTGTCCTATCGCTAAGGACAGGTTATACCAATTCTGTTTACTCTCTACCGTGTCATGGCACGCACTGTTCTCTCTTTGTAGCAAGGAGCGCTCTCATGGGTATGCCTGTTGTTGGTGATGATGAACCGGTTTTCGTCAGAGCTTCGAACAGGGTCCTGTTCTCACACAACCCTCTACTGTTAAAAATAAGGTGTATCTGGATTTCTGAATGATTTCCCACTCGCACGCTTCCAATGCTCATGTGAGGCTGATATAAGTATATCTGGATTTCTGAATGATTTCCCACTCGCACGCTTCCAATGCTCGTGTGAGGCTGATATAAGTTGTGCAAACTGATGAGAGGGCATGACATGCAACACAATTCAACGCAATTAA
>JAWQFJ010000780.1:35000-37500 GCA_034096865.1 Theodoxus fluviatilis | reverse complement strand
TAACATACTCCAATACATGAATTATTGTAATATTTGAACATGCCTACTTACTTTAGTCGGGGAAAATAACAAGTTAAAACACAATTTTTATATTTTTTTTAACTTTTTACCTGTTAAAACACATTTTTTTTTTACTTTACGTTGCGTGAAAAACGAATTTCAAAAACAGAAAAATCTCATTATTTAGATTCTACCCAAAGTTAGACTATCTCAAAATGTCATGTACTAGGTGTCTTCTTTCAAAATATGTCAAAACTTTTTGGTATGAACTTGTAGCCGACACTTCCTTTTTCTAGGGCTGATAGAGCTGCTTGGCCTCAGGACTATTAGGAAACTGAGAGCGGTGGAAACTGCTATGGGGACTGAGGGCGGTGGAAACTACTAGGAGACAGAGTGAGAGCGGGGAAACTGCTAGGAGACTGAGAGCGGTGGAAACTGCTAGGAGACTGAGAGCGGGGAAACTGCTAGGAGACTGAGATAGGTGGAAGGAGACTGAGAGCGGTGGAAACTGTTAGGAAACTGAGAGCGGTGGAAACTGCTATGGGGACTGAGGGCGCGGTGAAAGGAGACTAAGAGCGGGGAAACTGCTAGGAGACTGAGAGCGGGGAAACTGCTAGGAGACTGAGAGTGGTGGAAGGAGACTGAGAGCGGTGAAAACTGCTAGGGGACTGAGAGCGGTGGAAACTGCTAGGAGACTGAGAGCGGGGAAACTGCTAGGGGACTGAGAGCGGGGAAACTGCTAGGAGACTGAGAGCGGTGGAAACTGCTAGGAGACTGAGAGCGGTGGAAACTGCTAGGAGACTGAGAGCGGGGAAACTGCTAGGGGACTGAGAGCGGGGAAACTGCTAGGGGACTGAGAGCGGGGAAACTGCTAGGGGACTGAGAGCGGGGAAACTGCTAGGAGACTGAGAGCGGTGGAAACTGCTAGGATACTGAGAGCGGTGGAAACTGCTAGGAGACTGAGAGCGGTGGAAACTGCTAGGAGACTGAGAGCGGTGGAAACTGCTAGGAGACTGAGAGCGGTGGAAGGAGACTGAGAGCGGTGGAAGGAGACTGAGAGCGGTGGAAGGAGACTGAGAGCGGTGGAAACTGCTAGGAGACTGAGAGCGGTGGAAACTGCTAGAAGACTGAGAGCAGTGGAAACTGCTAGGAGACTGAGAGCGTTGGAAACTGCTAGTAGATTGAGAGCGGTGGAAACTGCTAGAGGACTGAGAGCGGGGAAACTGCTAGAGGACTGAGGACGGTGGAAGGAGACTGAGAGCGGTGGAAACTGCTAGGAGACTGAGAGCGGTGGGAACAGCTAGTAGAGGGGCTGCATCATCCACACAGTCGGCGGCAGCAGCCAGCGCCAGCAGACGACCACTCATCTGGGAAGGAGATGTGTCAGGAATTCCAGTCACCGCTGGAAATCTCCTGTGAGTGACGTAGACAGCTTGGATGCTGAGGAAGACTGGGCCTAGCTACCGAAGCTCTGTAGTCTGACGTTGCGTCTGTCCAGTGTGTGGACTACTGCCCTCCTGCTGGAAGTGATTGATCTTCTCCTGTGTGAGGGCGGACTGTCGGGTTTCCTGCCAGACTCGTGCTGGAGCTGCCGGCTATGGTTGGGTCGACTGTTGCCGCGCTGCGATGAGCTCTGCCACACGTGCGTGTGCGCGTTACTTCGAGGTAAACTCCGTCTGTGGAAACTGTAGCCGCGGCTTCCTGCTTGTGCACTTTCCAGTTCTCTGTCATGTTTTCTTGCCTCCTTGTCTCTGCCCCTGCTGTCAACTCGTGCTTCAGTTAACACACCTGTTCTCACCCCTGCTGTTCCTGTCCCACTCCTTCCATCCTGCCTCTCTTCCTGCTTCTCTGCCTACTTTTCTTCCTGCTTCATTTCCTGCCTCTCTTCCTACTTCTCTTCCTGCTTCTCTTCCTGCTTCTCTTCCTGCTTCTTTTCCTGCTTCTTTTCCTGCTCCTCCTCGTCCGACTTCTCCTCCCCTCTCACTCCTTCCACTTTTTTTCCCACTCATCCATTTTCTCCTCGCCTTCTTTCATCTTATTTCCCACCATCCTGTCTGCATCTTTTTAACCGTCCTCTTGTCTTTCTCTCCCTCCCTGCATGATCTCACTGCCAACCACACTTCATTGCTGCATCGCATGTCATGGCTGTGTGTCTTTCTCTCCCTCCCTGCATGATCTCACTGCCAACCACACTTCATTTTCATTGCTGCATTGCATGTCATGGCTGTGTGTCTTTCTCTCCCTCCCTGCATGATCTCACTGCCAACCACACTTCATTTTCATTGCTGCATCGCATGTCATGGCTGTGTGTCTTTCTCTCCCTCCCTGCATGATCTCACTGCCAACCACACTTCATTTTCATTGCTGCATTGCATGTCATGGCTGTGTGTCTTTCGTTGTCGCTGTCATCGTTGCTGCTGGTTTCCCATCGACTCATGGTCCTCTCTTTTTGCTGTGAGTGAAAAGCAGCTGTACGATCTGAAAACTCTTAAAAATACTT
>JAWQFJ010000780.1:10000-25000 GCA_034096865.1 Theodoxus fluviatilis | reverse complement strand
GTACCTGTCTCTCCTTTGGAGTAGAGTATACTAGTAGTGGGTGTGAATGTTGTAAGGAGAGTTATTTGGGAGGAAGTCGTAGATGAGCCAGATGTAATATAACATCTTTTTTTTCCCCTTTTTTGCTGAGTGTCAAATCCATTTTATCAGTGATTCCACTTTTTTTTTCTCTCTCTCTCTCTCTTCTACCTCTGATTATGGGAAGTTAAGATTTCAATTGATTGATTAAAAATCGTGTATTTACCTGGGACCGTTTTTATTGACTCACATGCGAAGCAAAAGTGAGTCTATGTACTGAGCCGTGTCGTCCGCCCGTCCGTCCGTCCGTCCGTCCGTCCGTCCGGGCGTCCGTCCGGGCGTCTGTGAAAAACTTTAACGTTGGATTTTTCTCGGAGACTATTAAGTCTATCAACACCAAATGTGGCATGATGGTGTATGATGACAAGGCCTCAAAAAACATACATAGTGACTTGACCTTGCTTCAAGGTCAAGGTCACAGGAGCCATAAATGTGGTCTCAAAAACAGTCATTTTTCACATTTTCCCAATTTTCTCCCACGTTATTGAGAATGGCGACCTTAGCTACAAGTGGTATATAGGTCAAAGCAAGCCCTATCTTTTGATACCAGTTTGGTTGACCTTGCTTCAAGGTCAAGGTCACAGGAGCTCTTCAAAGTTGGATTGTATACATATTTTGAAGTGACCTTGACCCTGAACTATGGAAGATAACTGTTTCAAACTTAATAATTATGTGGGGCACATGTTATACTTTCATCATGAGACACCTTTGGTCACATATCATCAAGGTCAAGGTCACTTTGACCCTTATGAAATGTGACCAAAATGGGGTAGTGAACCACTAAAAGTGACTATATCTCATGGTAGAAAGTGCCAATAAGCACCATTGTGCTTCCTATGTCTTGAATTAACAGCTTTGTGTTGCATGACCTTGGGGGACCTTGACCTTGGGTCAAGGTCACATGTATTTTGGTAGGAAAATTGTGTAAAGCATTTCTTAGTGTATGATGTCATTGGTAGGTTTAGTTGTTTGACCTTGACCTTGAAGGTCACCTGAAGGTCAAGGTCATATAAAGGTCAAGGTCAAGCATGTGAGTCGTATGGGCTTTGCCCTTCTTGTTAAATTTTTTGAAATCCCCGTAACAGTGTGTGTGTGTGTGTGTGTGTGTGTGTGTTATTGCCAATTGATCTACAGGTGTCTATAGGTGTATACATGTATGTTGTGATCATGCGTGCATGCGTCCGTGCGTGTGTGTGTGTGTGCGTGTGCGCGCATGCGTGTGTGTGTGTGCGTGCTTGTGCGTGCGTGCATGTGTGATTGTCAGTTCGTATACAGGTGTCTATAGGTGTATAAATGTATGTGTGTGATCGTGCGTGCGTGCACCCGTCCGTGCGTGTGTGTATGTGTGTATGTGTGTGTGTGTATGTGTGCGCGCGCGCGCGCGTGTGTGTACGTATACGCGCGTGTGTGTGTACGTATACGTGTGTGTGTGTGTACGTGTGTGTGTGTGCGGGTGTGCGTAGGGTTGCCTTATTGTCTACAGCTGTGGGAGCCTGGGATTGTCCCTTTGTTTCTATTGCACGAAAAAAAGAAAAAATGTGGAAGTTTCGTCATGCCTACGTTTATGGTCGGGGAAGTGACGTTTCCCTCGCTCTGGTGACGTATCCCCGTCACCCCTGCTCTGGTCCACTGACGGAAGTCGAGATTCATAGAGACGCTATTCGAAAACAAAAAATGATCAATAGGCGTCCTTGGGAACACATGAAGTGTTTTGACTCACATGCGAAGCAAAAGTGAGTCTATGTACTCACCCGTGTCGTCCGTCCGGGCGTCCGGGCGTCCGGGCGTCTGTGAAAAACTTTAACGTTGGATTTTTCTCGGAGACTATTAAGTCTATCAACACCCAATTTGGCATGATGGTGTATGATGACAAGGCCTCAAAAAACATACATAGTGACTTGACCTTGCTTCAAGGTCAAGGTCGCAGGGGCCATAAATGTTGTCTAAAAAACAGCCATTTTTCACATTTTCCCAATTTTCTCTGAAGTTTTTGAGATTGGATACCTGACCTATATATGGTGTATAGGGCAAAGTAATCCCTATCTTTTGATACCAGTTTGATTGACCTTGCTTCAAGGTCAAGGTCACAGGAGCTCTTTAAAGTTGGATTGTATACATATTTTGAAGTGACCTTGACCCTGAACTATGGAAGATAACTCTTCCAAACTTCATAACATTGTAGTAAACATGTTATACTTTCATTATAAGACACATTTGGTCACATATCATCAAGGTCAAGGTCACTTTGACCCTTATGAAATTTGACCAAAATGGGGTAGTCAACCACTAAAAGTGACCATTATCTCATGGTAGAAAGTGCCAATAAGCACCATTGTGCTTCCTATGTCTTGAATTAACAGCTTTGTGTTGCATGACCTTGGATGACCTTGACCTTGGGTCAAGGTCACATGTATTTTGGTGGGAAAAATGTGTAAAGCAGTTCTTGGTGTATGATGTCATTGCTAGGTTTAGTTGTTTGACCTTGACCTTGAAGGACACCTGAAGGTCAAGGTCATGTAAAGGTCAAGTTCATGTAAATGTGAAGGTCATGTAAAGGTCAAGGTCAAGCATGTGAGTCGTATGGGCTTTGCCCTTCTTGTTTATTCTTGTTGCGACGCCGTTGTTTTCATAGTCTTTGCGTTTCACCACGACATCCTCTTGCCACACTGTAACGACGGAGCTGTGTCTTGCTTTATCACGTGGCCTTCCAACCTCGTCGTCCTTGCATCAGATGGCGCCCAAGCAGCCAGGCAAGACCCTAGTCGCCTTAGAGAGAGAGAGAGAGAGAGAGAGAGAGAGAGAGAGAGAGAGAGAGAGAGAGACAGAGAGAGAGAGAGAGAGACAGAGACAGAGAGACAGAGAGAGACAGAGAGAGAGAGAGAGACAGAGAGAAGAGAGAGAGGCACAGAGAGAGACAGAGAGAAACGAAACGAAACGAAACGAAAGGAAAAACTTTATTGCCTGTTCAACACGCACCACGCCGGACTCAACAGAGATCTCGGGTTCATGGCGCACTACAAGTGAACTTTTCACGACCTGCACGTGCGCCCCATGAGATTTCTTAGTCTTGGGGTGAACGCCTGCCAACCATTCCCTATTTAAGCCGTCACCCGCCAGCCTCTCTCACACTTGGCCTGAAGAAGGAAGTTTTCCGAAAGCTTGCCACGACGCCAAAAGAGAACATCACTGCGTATACCTGCCAGCAGGGTCGGAGCCTTACCACTGCCACAGAGACAGAGCTGCCACGTCCTTGTGACTCGTCGCTCTACATCCCGGGGAAGAGAGTATACTTTGTCGGTTCCTGTCCACCCTTTTTTATTTTCAGTCATTATTTCGACCGACCCCGGCACCTCATTCTTTACACAGAGAGAGAGAGAGAGAGAGAGAGAGAGAGAGAGAGAGAGAGAGAGAGAGAGAGACAGATACAGACAGAGACAGAGACAGACAGAGAACGAACCAACCCTTCTGCTTGACAGAGATGCCCTGATAATACTATGATGCTGTTGATCCTCTTTAATGATCTCTTCACAGCTCACAACACCCCAACTCTCTGAAGGCCATTTTAATAACTTATCCGACCTTGGATCATGGGTCTTGCCGTCTTCAACCTGTAGGCGAAGCTATTCTCAGTTGCACTGCAGCCTTCAACATCTCGCGTGGGCTGTGAATGAGATGTTGTCCAATTCCTTCGAAATGTCAGGGCGGTTGTCGACTAATGGACTGGGAAAGAGCCTGCATACGACTTTGTGTGGGGTAGTTTTTTGACTTCACTTTGAACTGACTAGGCCACCACCACTGATGTGGCTAGTACATGCTTGTATAGGAATCGTTCTCTCTCTCTCTCGCTCTCTCTCTCTCTCTCTCTCTCTCTCTCTCTCTCTCTCTCTCTCTGTGTGTGTGTGTGTGCGTGCGCGCGTGTGTACGTGTGTGTGCGTGCGTGTGTGTGTGTGCATGCATGCAGCCTTCCTTGCCCCCTGTATGTGTGTGTGTTCTTGTGTGTGTGTGTGTGTGTGTGTGCATGTAGCCTTCCTTGCTCCCTGTATGTGTGTGTGTGTGTGTGTGTGTGTGTGTGCATGCAGCGTTCCTTGCTCCCTGTATGTGTGTGTGCGTCCTCGCGCGCGTGCGCGTGTGTGTGTATGTGTGTGTGCGTGTGTGTGGTTGCAGCCTTCCTTGCTCCCTGTATGTGTTTGTGTGTGCTTCTGTGTGTATGTGTGTATTTTTGTGTTTGCTTGTGTGTTTGCGCGCGCGCGTGTGTGTGTGTTTCTTTCGACCAAGTGTGGTTAGATTTCACATGTGTTTAATTCAGGAGAAGTCTAGATTTCCACAGCGTTCCTGGAAACAGAGAGAAAGAGATCAAACGTCTCTGTTGGCGTTAGGGATAGCATGCTTTGTGCTTCAGGACTGAAAGACGTGAAACTTAATCGAAACGCTCATGGGCAGGGGTTATCAAAGCTTTCGTCCTTTTCACCTTTTGTCCTTTGCGTGGCACCTCATTCACGTACGTCCCGCCACTGGCGCGTGTTGAACCTCTGGCTAGGGGTGATGTTGATGTGCGGTTTCAGTGCTTTGCATCGGTGGAAGATCTGTGCGTGGGAGGAAGGAAAGTTCCTCCGAGCAAAATCTGGCGTGACAGGTTTTGTCCAGCGCTTCATTTCTCCTGTGGGATAATTCGATACTAAAGTATAACGGGCCTGATGCCCGGATCAGGTTTACGTTTCTCTCCTTCGGCATGAAATGTCAGAGATATCCAGGGGTTTTTTAATGTCGTGACGTGCGAAATCTTTATTTGCCCCCTAAAACAGCCAATCACAAGGCGTGGCTGTGCACCTGCAGATTCTGCAGGCAGTACCTAAACACGAATAACGCTTGGCCTGGCGTCTCAAACAAGCGTGGTTTGAAGGTGTGTCCACACTGCCGCAGCTCTTGGGTTTCCCAGAGCTGCTGTACTTGTTGCGTTTACGGTGTGCTGCAAATTGTTCTCCGTGGAAAACGAGGGGCTTTTACTGTTATTGCCCTCACAATCAACCTATTTATCCCGCCAGTGCAGAAGCCGGCTTCGTGTCCACTGAATGGACGTCGAGGCGTAAATCCTTTTGCATGGAGCATCCAAAATCTCTATCACAGACAGGAAAGGCAACCTTTTCACTATCTCCCCTCGTACTCGACTACCTGCCATCATGACCGGATGATCCAGCTTTCTTTTTATTTTATTTTTCATGGGGAAAACATTTTGTCGAGACACTGCTGAATAAGACCAGATCATAACCTAAGATGTCAACGAGGAAGCGATTTGACAGTAGGTTGAGTTGTGTGAGACTGAAACGATTTGATAGCTTGAGTTGTGTAAGACTGAAGCGATTTGACAGTAGCTTGAGTTGTGTGAGACTGAAGCGGGTTTACTTACGTAGCCGGAGTTGTGTGAGACTGAAGCTATTTGAAAATAGCTTGAGTTGTGTAAGACTGAAGCTATTTGACAGTAGCTTGAGTTGTGTGAGACTGAAGCGATTTGACAGTAGCTTGTGTTGTGTGAGACTGAAGCGATTTGACAGTAGCTTGAGTTGTGTGAGACTGAAGCAATTTGACAGTAGCTTGAGTTGTGTGAGACTGAAGCGATTTGACAGTAGCTTGAGTTGTGTGAGACTGAAGCGATTTGACAGTAGCTTGAGTTGTGTGAGGCTGAAGCAATTTGACAGTAGCTTGAGTTGTGTGAGACTGAAGCGATTTGACAGTAGCTTGAGTTGTGTGAGACTAAAGCAATTTGACAGTAGCTTGAGTTGTGTGAGACTGAAGCAATTTGACAGTAGCTTGAGTTGTGTGAGACTGAAGTGATTTGACAGTAGCTTGAGTTGTGTGAGACTGAAGCGATTTGACAGTAGCTTGAGTTGTGTGAGACTGAAGCGAGCTTATTTACATAGCCGGAGTTGTGTGAGATTGAAGAGATTTGACAATAGCTTGAGTTGTGTGAGTGTCACGGCTCAAGCCTATTAATTTTGATTTAATGTGTTAACTATTCCAATTTCGTCGAGCATGTAGAGCCCTTTAACATGGGGCGTATGGGTGTGCACACGTGGCATGCTTTTGTCATGCAAGGTTTTAAGTGAAGGTGTGATTTGGGCATGAAGTGCGTGTGCAAGAGGCTCCTGCATGAGGTATGGAGGTTCTAGAAGCATGTTTTTCCACTGGGGTTAGGTTGCACGGGATTTTCACTCTGGCATCCTCTATAAGATATTGTGGTTTTCTCATGTTAGGGGTCTGGTCTGAGGTTGTTTCTCAGTGAGCGGCTTTACTATTGTGCGTTTCAGATTCGATGCCCTGTTGATTCGAGTTTATTCCATTCCAAAGTTCATTCAGTTACAAGTTTCAAGTTAGTGTTTTTCCCGAATCCTGTGTTGCCGGCTATTGCCTGCTAACTAGCAGGGAATCGAGGTTTCATCGTGGATTTTTCTGTTTTCTTGTGAAAGTGGGTTTTTTGCGGGAGAGGTATGGACACCAAAACTCTGGACTATTTATCATTGTGATGCTGTGAACCCCAAGTAACTGTGAGTAGTCTTGGTGCGGTGCCGTCCAGTGATGGAGTAGGTGAACTGTTTGGGGCAAGGTGAACTGTTTGGGGCATGACGTGATTTCGCACGTTGGTCTGATTTGCAGTTGAATCTGTGGTGCATATATTGTTTGGTAATTACAGTGTTCAAAAAAAGTAGAGGATATTGATAGAAATGAGACTATAACCAAATTCCGTTTATAATCAGAGACTTGCTTTATTTCATTATGGATGCAACAGCATGTTAACAACATTTTCAATGCAAAAATCAACAACAAAATTAGTCACGTGACTTTTTACACGCTTCCCCACAAAGCAGGGTGACATTTCAAAAATAACAAAAGTTCTGAAAGTCTCTAATAACGGGTTGGGCCTCCGTTAACGGTCAAACAGGCTGCGCAGCGCCTCCTCATGCTGTTGATGTGCTGCCTGATGGTTGCTTGAGGAATTGCAGCCCATTCCTGCTGAAGGACAAGGGCCAGCTGCTGAAGGTTCTGGGGAGCTGGAACGACATCACGGACACGTCTCCCCAGAAAGTCCCACAGGTTTTCAAGAGGGGACAGGTCGGGGGACATCGATGGCCATGACAGGGAATTGATCTGCCGTCTTTGCAGGTGATTCCTGACGACATTTGCTCGATGAGCTGGGGCATTGGCGTCCTGCAAGATGAATCCCGGCCCATGGCGGCGTGCAAAGGGCACAACAAGTGGATCAATGATGTTGTCCCGGTAGTAGACACCATTGACATTGCCCTGGCACACATGAAGGGGCGTTCTGCCAGTGCTGGTGATGCCACCACACACCATAACGCTGCCCCGCCAAAAGCGGTGGTGAGCAATCATGTTGTCCTGATGATAACGGTCTCCACGATGCCTCCAAACCCGCACCCTGCCATCGTTGAAGTCCAGCTCGAATCTCGATTCGTCCGAAAACATCACGTCACCCCATTGGCGCCTGGTCCATCGTTGGTGGATGAGGCACCAGGTGCTTCTTGCTTGGCGATGGCGTGGTGTGAGAGGCAACACTATCCGCGGTCTAAAGGCGTTTACCTGAGCGTCGTGCAACCGGTTTCGGATGGTCTGGGTGGAGACTTGAACCCCTGCTACCCGTTGGAGGTGTTGTCTCAACCGGGTAGCACTTTGGGTGTTGTTTAGTTGACCATGATTGGTGATGATCAAGTCTTGACGACGGGTGGTTATTCTTGGTCGCCCACTTCTAGTCGTGACGACAACTTCTCCGGTATTAAGGTAACGGTTCCACAGTCTGCTGATGACAGACTGTGAAACACCAAGGTGACTTGCCACGTTCACCTGCGTACTTCCGGTCTGTAGCATTCCGACTCTGACCCATCTTTGGTCTTCTCTTAGCCGATGCATGATTTCAACTGAAGTTTTGACTGACTGTGTGGCTAGAACACACTTGCCAGGAGTGAGTACAGTCAAAATTATTCGATTTGCACGTGTTTTTGACGCAGAAAACTTTTGTGTGAAAATGGGGCATTGACCCCAAACTACCTTGCGTTAATTTACTTTTTTGCACGAGCATCCAGGAACTAGGTCAATGGTGTGAAAATGTAGGGCAATGGTGTGGCTATACATGACCATCAATAGATAATTCCTACCTTTTAAGATTCATCTGATTTTTATGCTTCAAACTCAATATCCCCTACTTTTTTTGAACACTGTACATGTCGGGTTGTGATTTGAGTAGGTGAACTGTTTGGCGCATGGCTTGGTTTCGCATGTTTGTTTAATTTGCAGTTGAATCTGTGGTACATATATTGTTTGGTAATTACATGGCGGGTTGTGGTTGTGTAGATGTGAGTGAGGTTGCTGTTTTTTGTCATAGCATTTTTTTCCTTGTGATTGCTACCTTGTTTTGTCATTCATTAGTTGGCGAGTGTGTATTCAAGGTCCTTAAACAGTCATCTGTCCGGGGGCGGCATTACCACCTAAGCAGCCCATACACCCGGCCGCGACAGTGAGACTGAAGCGATTTGACAGTAGCTTGAGTTATGTGATACTGAAGCGATTTGACAGTAGCTTGAGTTATGTGATACTGAAGCGATTTGACAGTAGCTTGAGTTGTGTGAGACTGAAACAATTTGACAATAGCTTGAGTTATGTGAGACTGAAGCAAGTTGACAGTAGCTTGTGTTGTGTGAGACTGAAGCGATTTGACAGTAGCTTAAGTAGTGTGACTGAAGCAATTTGACAGTAGCTTGAGTTGATTGAGACTGAAGCGGTTTGACAGTAGCTTGAGTAGTGAGTCTGAAGCGATTTGACAATTGCTTGACTTGTATGAGTGGGTGAAACCTGCTAGAATTCCACGAGAATGAGGGGGAGAGCAAGGCGGAGGCGGCAAAGACCGTAGAAGAGAACATGTATTCTCGTATCTGGGCGGGAGGGAGCGAAAGGATGGGGGAGGGGATGCTTGACATTCCTCCCGCCACTGCACACCTCTGCAAGGCAGGAAGTAAAAAAACAACAACTCATAACAGGTCCTCAGGTTGCTTTGGCGCTAGCTTGCCAGTCTGCACCCTCAGCGTCTCTCCTGCCTGCCTGTTTGTCTATTTGCCTGACTGCCTCCCTGCCTGTTTGTCTGTCTGCCTGCCTGACTGCTTGCCTGCCTGCCTCCCTGCATGCATGCCTGTCTGCCTGCCTGCCTGCCTCCCGGTCTACCTGCCTGCATGTCTGTCTGTCTGCCTGCCTGCTTGCCTGGCTCCCTGTCTGCCTGCTTAGCCTGCCTCTGTAGCGTGGCTGCGGTGTCACACTTCACGCCCTTCCTGCTTGACCCGACTCTCCACGCCTGAGGCTGCCGCCCAACTGCAGCCAGGAGAGCGTCAGTTCTGGCGCGGAGGAGTTATCGCCCCATTAGCCGCTCTCTTGCCTCCCCTCCTTGTCTCCCCGATCACGCTCTCTGCCACGGTGGGTGTTCTCTGCAAGATGGTCTGAAGGATCGCCATCGTTTGATGGACACTGTGTCGTCAGGTCTCCAGCAGATAGGCGAGGTAATTCACCTCAGTTGTTTTGCTTAAAAAACGGAGGAAAGTTTATAAGTAATTGCAGTGGCAGGGAGCCAGTCGTTCTCAGCTCTTGCTGGTGTGAAAGTGTAGCACACACCCGAACCACTGGATGTTTTCGTCAGCTGAAACCCCTGGCTTTTGGACTTTCAGGGGCGGCACCCAAGCGGTGAAAGAGGCTGCCGGGAGGCATCGGGACAGGGTCAAAAGATTCAGATCCAACTGTGCGTTCAGAGCACCTTGGTGGAAAGTTTCTTGCGCTGACACGAAATGTAGGCTGTTGGTAGCTTCGCCCACCTGGCGATGGCTTGTTGAAATGCCCTCTTTTGTTCTGTCGGGAGGAATGGACAGAACGATCCTCTTGTATTAGTTCATCGTCGGTTCTGATTTCATGCACGAGGACTTCATTTACTCTACATCTTATTTGACATGTTTTGTTGTTGCTTCGGTCAGCGAATCTAAAGACTTCCGGTGTCATGCTGGAGTGCGTGCTGTCAGCACTGGAAACCACGGCTGAAAAGACTTTAACTAAACACCCGAACCTCTTAGAGGGCCACCAATTTACGTGTGAATGCCTGGATGCCTGGGTATACCGAGCCGTCTGACTGTGTGCTGCACTTGACGACTTGCTTGAAAACCTTCTGCGTTCAAGGCAGCTTTGAGAAAAAAATGAAAATACCCGTTTCAATAACGTCGCTTTAGACTCGTTGCAATTTCCTGTTTGGGTGGGTTTCTCTCTTTTTGTTCCATTTCGTGCATTGCGCAGCGAGACGCCTGACATTCCATCGGGAAAAGACCGAGACACTAATGGCCGTCTCTCGCGTCTTCACTTCCGGTCATCGCTAGAGGGCGCTAGTAGGCAGGCTGCCATGGCGATCCTGGGGGATGAGGCCGTATCGACCTGCTGGTTGCCATGGCAGTGAAGATAGAAGGGGGGTGGGGCATGGGTGTTCCCATCAGTCCCTCATTGCTGGTGGTCAGTCTCTGGTGTCGTCCTGCAGGTGAGTGGCGTTCAGTGGTGTGCTCTACCCGCCTTTCCTCCTCCAGGCTTGCCGTATACTCGCTACCTCGGTGTTTCATCGGGTTTCGCTTCTGCTCTAATCATTGGAACTTGCTGACCAGTAAAACGATATCAAATTGCTATTCAAGATCTGTTTGGGTTTGTTCGCGATCCAAGTCGTTCACTTTCTTTTGACCTTCCAAGATAAAATGAGACACTTGTTTATATCAGGAATACTGACATGTTGATATCATGTTGAGACGGAGATAATCAGCTTTCTAATGCCACAAAATTGACGTCACTACACTAAGCACGTATTGGTGTTGAACACCTGAGCAGGTTTTAGCAGAAATTAGATCTAGAGAAGCTAGAGGTAAAACTGGTCTGGTTTCTTACACAGACAATTTGACATCGTGTTCCACTTCTATTGTGTTAACGAATCACGGCAAATGAACCACCAGAAACAGTCAAACTTTTCGTCCTCCCACCTATCCACGTGAGCATGTGTTCCCAGTTCCAGTCTGCCAAAGTTCAGGTCAGAGCAAAACCCATCTGCCGGCATTTTGGAACCGCGTAAAAGAATGGTGAAAGTACTCGCGCTTTACTCCATTTCTAGTAAAATCTTCAGCGTGCGTTGTGTGTTACGAGCAGCAGAAGCTAGACATTTGGAAAACTGACTTTACGCCAAATGGACCCCTTGATTATTTTCAGCTATGTTGCCGAAGCGATCCGCTTTTTGTCGTGGAAATTGCATTGATGAGTTTTTATTTGGATAAAGTAAAAAATCCGTATGACATTTATGAGGAGTTTATCGATAGCTAGTTTGTGGGGTGTATTTGATAGTTTGTTTGCATTGCTTTGTCTTGTAAAGTGTGGAAGATAATAATTTATAAAAATGGTCGACAAAGGAAGACTCCTTTAAAACCATAGTGTGTCTTGCTGCGGCGCACTGATGCCAAGACCCTGTTCTCTCCGTCGTGAGAGAGGGACACGCGCTCACAACCTCTCCGTGCCCTCGTCATAGCTGTCCTGGCAGCCCCTGTCATAGCTGTCATGGCAGCCCCTGTCATAGCTGTCCTGGCAGCCCCTGTCATAGCTGTCCTGGCAGCCCCTGTCATAGCTGTCCTGGCAGCCCCTGTCATAGCTGTCCTGGCAGCCCCTGTCATAGCTGTCCTGGCAGCCCCTGTCATAGCTGTCCTGGCAGCCCCTGTCATAGCTGTCCTGGCAGCCCCTGTCATAGCTGTCCTGGCAGCCCCTCGCAGGCCTCTCCTGCAGCGTGACAGGGACGGCGCCATGCTGCCATAGTGCAGCGTGACAGGGACGGCGCCATGCTGCCATAGAGACGGCGCCATGCTGCCATAGAGGAACCCCATGCTCCGAGTTGAGCGCGGATGTCACTAATGCCAGCCCAATGTACAGTCAGTATCACAGTATACAATATGTAAAAACGTGTACGATTAAGTAATACAATCAGACGAGGTATCTACAGTGTATATCACCATGCTACATACAGCATACATTTATGCAAACTAATCGCTTAACCCTAATGCTAACATATGCACGCACATACGAACATACTTGTGCACACATGTACAGGTACGGACATATTTGTGCACATTCATACCATTCGAAGGTATGCATATGAATGGAAATGCTTTCTCTGTCTCTCTCTCGCGTCTTTGTGCCTGCACACACTCACACACACACACACACACACACACACACACACACACACACACACACACACACACACACACACACACACACATACACTCACTCACTCAAACACTCACTCACACACACACACACACACACACACACACACACACACTCTCTCTCTCTCTCTCTCTCTCTCTCGCGCACTCACTGACTCACTGACTCACTGACTCACTCACTCATTCACTCACTCGCACACACACTCACTCGCACAAACACAGACACACACACACACACACACACACACACACACACACACACACACACACACACACACAGACACACACACACACAGACACACACACAGACACACAGACACACACACACACACACACACACACACACATATATGTGCGTGTCTTCCGCATTGGATTCCCTGTCACATGACGCGCACGCCTTGTCTCACACAGTCCAGGCACATAGGCACACAGTGTCTCACGCAGTCCAGGCACACAGGCACACAGTGTCTCACGCAGTCCAGGCACACATGCACACATTGTCTCATGCAGTCCAGGCACACAGTGTCTCACGCTGTCCAGGCACACAGGCACACATTGTCTCACGCTGTCCAGGCACACAGTTTCTCACGCAGTCCAGGCACACAGGCACACAATGTCTCACGCAGTCCAGGCACACAGGCAAACAGTGTCTCACGCAGTCCAGGCACACAGTGTCTCACGCAGTCCAGGCACACAGGCACACAGAGTCTCACGCAGTCCAGGCACACAGGCACACAGTGTCTCACGCAGTCCAGGCACACAGGCACACAGTGTCTCACGCAGTTCAGGCACACAGTGTCTCACGCAGTCCAGGCACACAGGCACACATAGTCTCACGCAGTCCAGGCACACAGGCACACAGTGTCTCACGCAGTCCAGGCACACAGGCACACAGTGTCTCACGCAGTCCAGGCACACAGGCACACAGTGTCTCACGCAGTCCAGGCACACAGGCACACAGTGTCTCACGCAGTCCAGGCACACAGGCACACAGAGTCTCACGCAGTCCAGGCACACAGTGTCTCACGCAGTCCAGGCACACAGTGTCTCACGCAGTCCAGGCACACAGGCACACAGTGTCTCACGCAGTCCAGGCACACAGTGTCTCACGCAGTCCAGGCACACAGGCACACAGTGTCTCACGCAGTCCAGGCACACAGTGTCTCACGCAGTCCAGGCACACAGTGTCTCACGCAGTCCAGGCACACAGGCACACAGTGTCTCACGCAGTCCAGGCACACAGTGTCTCACGCAGTCCAGGCACACAGGCACACAGTGTCTCACGCAGTCCAGGCACACAGGCACACAGTGTCTCACGCAGTCCAGGCACACAGGCACACAGTGTCTCACGCAGTCCAGACACACAGTGTCTCACGCAGTCCAGGCACACAGTGTCTCACGCAGTCCAGGCACACAGTGTCTCACGCAGTCCAGGCACACAGTGTCTCACGCAGTCCAGGCACACAGTGTCTCACGCAGTCCAGACACACAGTGTCTCACGCAGTCCAGACACACAGTGTCTCACGCAGTCCAGACACACAGTGTCTCACGCAGTCCAGGCACACAGGCACACCGTGTCTTACGCAGTCCAGACACACAGTGTCTCACGCAGTCCAGACACACAGTGCCTCACGCAGTCCAGGCACACAGTGTCTCACGCAGTCCAGGCACACAGTGTCTCACGCAGTCCAGGCACACAGTGTCTCACGCAGTCCAGGCACACAGTGTCTCACGCAGTCCAGGCACACAGTGTCTCACGCAGTCCATACACACAGAGTCTCACGCAGTCCAGGCACACAGGCACACAGTGTCTCACGCAGTCCAGGCACACAGTGTCTCACGCAGTTCAGGCACACAGTGTCTCACGCAGTTCAGGCACACAGTGTCTCACGTAGTCCAGGCACACAGTGTCTCACGCAGTCCAGGCACACAGTGTCTCACGCAGTCCAGGCACACAGTGTCTCACGCAGTCCAGACACACAGAGTCTCACGCAGTCCAGGCACACAGGCACACAGTGTCTCACGCAGTTCAGGCACACAGTGTCTCACGCAGTTCAGGCACACAGTGTCTCACGCAGTCCAGGCACACAGTGTCTCACGCAGTCCAGGCACACAGTGTCTCACGCAGTTCAGGCACACAGTGTCTCACGTAGTCCAGGCACACATGCACACAAGGTCTCAAGCAGTCCAGGCACACAGGTACACAGGCACACACTGTCTCACGTTATCCATGCACACAGGTACACAGGCACGCACTGTCTCACACTGTCCAGGTACACAGGCACGCACTGTCTCACACTGTCCAGGCACACAGGTACACAGGCACACACTGTCTCACACTGTCCAGGCACACAGGCACTCAGGCACTCCTCCTGGTGGTGATGTCTACTGTCAGACTCTGTCCTCAGGCAGCCTGTAGATCCGTCGTGCATGCATTGTTTGTCCATCCTGCAGCCTGGCTGTGTTGCTCCCACCCCCCACCCCCTTGCAGCCTGGCTTCGTTGCTCCCTCCCTCCAACATCCACCCTCCCTGCAGCCTGGCTGTGTTGCTCCCTCCCTCCAACATCCACCCCCCTGCAGCCTGGCTGTGTTGCTCCCTCCCTCCAACATCCACCCCCCTGCAGCCTGGCTGTGTTGCTCCCTC
>JAWQFJ010000780.1:2500-5000 GCA_034096865.1 Theodoxus fluviatilis | reverse complement strand
TGGCGCGTGCATTACGGATGCACGGACAAAGAAACAGTCCGACGGACGGATGGACGGACGGGGGACAAACACGCACGCACGCACACACACACACACGCACGCATGCACAAACGCACGCACACACGCACACACACGCACACACGCACACACACGCACGCACGCACACACACACACGCACGCACGCATACACACACACACACGCACGCACGCACACACACTTACATACACACACTTACATACACACACGCACGCGCGCGCACACACACACACACACGCACGCACACACACGCGCGCGCGCGCACACACACACACACGCACACACACACACAGACACACACACACAGACACACACACACACACGCACACACACGCACACGCACACACACACGCAGACACACACACGCACACACACACACACAGACACACACGCACACACACGCACAGACACACACACGCACACACACACACAGACACACACACACACACACACACACACACACACACACACTGGCGCAGGGAAGGTGGGAAACCCTGCGAGCACGCTGTCCTGAAAAAGGCAGGACTGCTACATTGCTACTGCATTGATCTGCATTGCTACTGCATTGATCTGCACTGTTGGCTGGAATGGTGGAATGGCGAGGGGTGATCTTTGCTATCGACTTTCATCGTCCGATCTCTCTCGCGTCCCCATCGACCTGAGGCGCTGTGGGGGGCTGGAGATGCTCGCCTCCGGCCCAGGGTGTTGTGGCTGGCTGGCACGAGACGGAGATGAGTGTCTGTTGAAGTGGAACATTGAGTCTTCATGCATGGCAACTCTACATTTGAGAGTTCCCACTTTTGACGGGTTCTGTAGTGTCTGTGCACGCCTTGTCGTTGCCCTGAAGACCCTATGCTCCTACACCTGTCAGCATCAACTGTTATTGGGGTCGACATTGAAAAAGTCATGTATCCTCTAAAAGGCCAAGGGATGGACGGAGGATAAATACCACACTGTGACGTATAAATGAATTATGGATATTTGGATGGAGTTTTAATGCCTGTCAACCTTTGAAGGAGTTTTATTCGCCTCTTACTGATCACGTAGAGAGATTCGATGGGTCATATTTTGCCCCCAACCCACGGTGGATAAATTAATGGAGTGAGGGATGGGGGTAAGATGTTACTTGTCAACAAAGTCATGCATTAGTTTACGAGCACGTATGATTTTACCACAGATGAACACTGTGTCGCTACTGCAGGTTTGCCTCCTTCTATTTACGTTATAATGCCAAACGCTCGTTGATCGGTGATATTCAGACGTTTGGACACCTTTATGTAGGGAAACAAACACAGAACATAAGCAGTTTACGTAGATATTTTATTTTTCTCACTACAAAACCTGTGTAACCTGCTCAGAACCAAAGCCACCCGTCAGGTGCTTACTGCGGTGTACGACATCAGATATATAGGAGCTGCTTTGCACTCATCAACACCATGCACCGACAGCAAGCCTCGCTACAAAGTCGCAGCAATGCCCGATGCATACATTGGACATGAGGCGACAAGATTTTGTCCCAGCAGCAGCATTTTTATGTTTGACCCATTCACTCAAGTAGCAAAACCATGCCGCGAGCAAACATCTTGTTGCCTCATCGCCTCATGTGCAATAGGCCATGATATATACAAAATCGAATATACAATCCAATCTCTCACATGTGCTTGTCCACACGCGTTGCATGTATGAAAATTTGAAATAACATGACTTGTTTTCCTGATTCTGAGAAAAGGCATGACAGAGGAGAACGGACGGGCTCTCGAGCGGGCATGCGAGTGGACAGACAGAGCACTGTTCGATGCTTGGAAGTCCAGAAGTTAGTGCCAGGACAGCAAGCTCTGCATCCATCACGCTGGGCAGAGAGGCAGTGCCAGTCAGTGCGGTGGTGTAGGCTGTCCATTAGTGCTGTCTGTAGGAGTGGGGGGGGGGGGGGGGGTGGTCTGGCCCCACTCTCAGCTTGACACTCTGGATCCGTTTCATCTCCTCCCCCTTCTTTCAACATCCATCTTTCTCCCCTCACCCATCCACCCCCCACCCCCACTAAACCTCACCTTGTAGCACATCTACTTGATCTTCCGACCTGAATGACCCTTCCCTTCCCTCACACTTCATCTTTGTCCGGACTCCGTCCACCCTGTCATTAGGCACCGTAGCGTGGCTTGCATCCAGTGTGGACACCGCAGCCACGTCCAGAAGTGGTCAGTGGAGAACTGGACATCAGGGAGTGGTCAGTGCAAAAATAGACGTCCCGGGAGTGGTCAGTAAAGAACTGAACGTCCAGACATTGGTCAGTGGAACATTGGTGGAGGGGAGCTTTGTTTCTGAGTTCAAAGACGCGCCGTGGGATACTGCGGTTTTGGCACCACATTCGACGCAATAGAGGGTAACTAAGGCGTAGATGGAGTCAAAACGCTGGTCCTAGAAGTAATAACTCAATAACCAGGTGAGAGTCAGATCGGTAGGAAT
>JAWQFJ010000779.1:68984-95019 GCA_034096865.1 Theodoxus fluviatilis | reverse complement strand
GGTGTATTCAGCACAAACAAACTCCCCTGCCCGTCCCACACCAGGGCTCACGGGTGCTGACGTGCGGCCCCCGCCGGCACTCAGACTTCCGCCGCTCACGCGCTCACAGGGCCCCCGCCGATATTCCTTGCACCGGCCCCCGCCAGTCAAGCTCCGAGCGTTCGTCAGCGTCTCTGGGACTTGGACCATACCAACGAACCCTGAAAATAACCCAAACTCACTCATCCGTTCCTTCACTAACAATCATCATGCATCCGCGGTATTTACAATGTATAAGGTTACAGATAAAATCAGCACTCACCCGTCACCCTGGGGTTCATTCGCTCGAGTGTCGTATCCAGCTTTCACTCGGCAAATATACAATCAATCAGATCATTCGCTCACCCGTGAACACTCCTCAGTCACTACGTCACCCACTCATGCTAAAAATAATCCCAGTCAAAACCTAACCACGTGCACACCACCATTCGCCACATTCGATTCGTAACAACCACCCCCCCATCAAGCCGAACAAGTTCCTGCAACTTGTGTAGCTTCAATCCTGCATCATCCTGGAACCCATATCCGCCTGCGAATTCCAGCGGCCCTCAAACGGTAAGAGATGGAACCTTCATCACCCACCGTGAACTGCAACCCTAAGTCTGGCAGCATTTCCCCGGGCACCCCTGTGCGGGGAAAAACGTACCCCCGTGCTTCTGCCACGACCTTCGTCTCTACTGCGCGCAGCGCCACTGCCCCCGGACAGCGCGTCGCCCCCTCGACCAACGCGAGGACACACTTGTCTCCCCTGGACGACGAAGGAGTCAACGGGCCCACCACCTCCCCGGGACCCACCAAGTGACAACCCGTCGAGTCATGAAAATGGGTATTAAGAGGAACATCCGACCTCTGCAGTGACTGCACCCTCTGAGGGGTGATGTCTACTTCAGGACATTTTGCCGCAAGTAGAGGACGGAAAGGCTTCTCCCCAGCCTGAGCCTGTGCCCTTGTCTGCACGGCCCCCACTAGCTCTGCGCATTGGAACCGAGCTCCCGGAATCCTACCCAGAATGACGTCACACACGGGATTCTCGATGACGCAAGCATCAACCTCACCCCTGAACACCGGAGTATCCAACCTGACCCGTGCGACTGGTAGCTCGACAATATCACCTGCGAACTGTCGACAACGCAGCACGCGTTCCGTGATTTGATCCGGAGTCAGAAAAGATCGACGCACCCCAACGGTCGAGCACCCCGAGTCAAGCATCACCTGCACCGGTCGTCCGTTCAACTGACCCGAGCAGATTTGCAACGAGCTGGGCACGTCATGCTCCAACGCCATAGCACAGCTAACGTCAGGCATCTGTCCCCGACTGCCAGACGAAGCAAATTCCCGTGAGTCCCCACACGGCACCACGACACAAGATGCCGTGACCTGGCCCCTTGGGGCGGGTTTCGCCGGACACTCCCGAATCCTATGGCCCGCCTCCCCGCAGTACCAACACGCGACGTCCTTATCCGGAGGCTGAGATCGCTCAGTGTCCGCACGCCCTTCCCGGTAAAGCCCTCTGCGGGGCCCTGGACGGAAAAATGCTCGACCCCTCTGCACCCCTTGGGAGTTTGGTCGCGAAAACCCAGGTGCCTCAACGGGTGTAGCAACCCCTGCCGACCACACATCAGCAGATGCCTTGGCAGACATGGACTGAGAGGGATGAGCCTCCCGATACCTTTCAGCATCGGCCACCAAGTCTTGCACCGACCCGTACTCTCGCTCCTTTAGAAAGGTGACCAAACTGGCCGAGCAAGAAGCGAGAATCTGTTCCCTCAAAACCAGATTGATGAGGCCGTCGAATGTTGTCTCGATCCGCGACAAGTCTACCCACCGATCCAGGAGATGCCTCAAATGACTCAGATATGTCACCATACTTTCCCCCTGCTGCGGCCTCAAGGCACGGAAGCGAGACCGGTAACCCTCTGCGGAGCACTGGAAGGTGCGCAACAACGCTTTTTTTAGCTCCTCGTAGGAGAGCGACTCTCGCAACGATAGCTCATGATAGGTGTTGAGAGCTTTGCCCTTCAAAAGAGAGGGAAGCAGCGTAGCCCAATCCCGTCTATCCCATCCCACGGCACCCGCGTACTTCTCAAAACGAAAGAGATAGCTATCCATCTCGTCCGTTTTGTCATCAAAGTATGGCAATTTTGGACTTGCCGCAATTTTTTTTGAAGGAGTGGAGGCAACAGCCTTACCCACTCTTAATTTCTCCAATTCAAACTGCCTCTCTCGTTCTCTCTCTTGCTCTTGCCTCTCTCGTTCTCTCTCGCGCTCTTGCCTCTCTCGTTCTTTCTCTTGCTCTTGCCTCTCTCGTTCTTTCTCTTTCTCTTGCTCTTGCCTCTCTCGTTCTCTCTCGCGCTCTTGCCTCTCTCGTTCTTTCTCTTGCTCTTGCCTCTCTCGTTCTTTCTCTTGCTCTTGCCTCTCTCGTTCTCTCTCGCGCTCTTGCCTCTCTCGTTCTTTCTCTTGCTCTTGCCTCTCTCGTTCTTTCTCTTGCTCTTGCCTCTCTCGTTCTTTCTCTTGCTCTTGCCTCTCTCGTTCTTTCTCGTGCTCTTGCCTCTCTCGTTCTTTCTCGTGCTCTTGCCTCTCTCGTTCTTTCTCGTGCTCTTGCCTCTCTCGTTCTTTCTCGCGCTCTTGCCTCTCTCGTTCTTTCTCGCGCTCTTGCCTCTCTCGTTCTTTCTCGCGCTCTTGCCTCTCTCGTTCTTTCTCTCGCTCTTCCCGCTCTCTCTGTCTCTCTTCTCTCGCTCGTTCTTGCACATATCTCGTCATTTCCAGACCTTCCAATCCCAGACTTTCAGCCTCAACCTTGTACGCAACAAATGGGTCAACCCGACCCAAGGGGTCAACCTTGGTTGGCTTCTCTTCCATGTCGAATTATCAGAATATAATCCACGTATTCAATGCTACACTGATAATCTACACTTCTTCAGTGCAAAGCCCCTGCAAATTCCCTACAACCATTCAAATTTGCCAAGCAAGCAGAACAGCGCGCCAATGGCCAATTCCAAAACAAAACACAACCCCCCACCCTAAAACACACAACAAATCAATCAATCGTCCAACCGACACTTCCCTCAAACATGGGGTACACCAGCCGAGCAAATTTAAACATGCAAGTTGTCGGAGCCACCAACTCAAAACATGAAAGATACAACTGGCTGATCGTCCGAGACGACAGCTCACTTATCACACAACTGTGGACTTACTGAACAAAGCAAAGAATCAACTCAAAATATTATCGCTCGATCCAAAGCATGCACTGCGACTCACTGAGCCAAGCGGAAAATTAAATAATTCAGAGTGCACATAATATCAATCACAACTCACAGCATGCAACTGCGCAATCACTGAGCACAGCAAAAAAAAAATCAAATCATCACAATCCAACGCATGCAACTGAACAAAGCAAAGTAAAAAAAAATATAAATCAATCAATCGTCCGATAGACACTTCCTTCAAACATGGGGTACACCAGCCGAGCAAATTCCAGCATGCAAGTTGTCGGCGCCACCAACTCAAAACATGAAAAATACTACTTGCCGCTCGTCCGAGACGACAGTTCACTTATCACACACTCCCGAGCATGCAATTGTGAAATCAACCAAACAGATAAGAAAATCACATCCTCAAGAGCATACACACTCAACTAGTATTGCCCAACCCAAAGCAAGCAACTCACTGAGCCACAAGGAAAATCAAATCATTCAGAGTGCACATAAATCCCTCACAATTCACAGCATGCAACAGTGCACTCACGGAGCACAGCAAAAAATCCAATCAACACAGAGCAGATAATAGCCACAAAATTGCCCCTCACAATCGAACGCATGTAACTGTGGACTTACTGCGCAAATCAGGAAATCAATTGAATCACATAGCACACCCTATCAATTCAAAAATCATCAAACAATACAGAGCACGGAACTGTGAAATCCCTGCGCAAATCAGGAAATCAATTAAGTCACAGAGCACACGCTATCAATTCAAAAATCCTCAAACAATACAGAGCATGCAACTGTGAAATCACTGCACAAATCAGGAAATCAATTAAATCACAGAGCACACAATATCAATCCCAAAACCATCAGCAATACAAAGAATGCAATTGTGAAATCACTGAGCAAATCACATTCGCACGCCGAACATACAAATCACATGACTGGCCCGCGCCAAACCGAAATCCAATCATGTCAAACATACAAAACATAGGCCAATTCAGGTACTCACACACAGGTGAAGTAGGCAGGCTCGCCAGTTGTTACGGACAGGCTAACTGGGCCTCGGGTTTGCCTAGCCCGCACAAATGAAAATAAACAAGAAACACAAAACGCCAGCACAGAGTTCCAACACGGTGTATTCAAGCACAAACAAACTCCCCTGCCCGTCCCACACCAGGGCTCACGGGTGCTGACGTGCGGCCCCCGCCGGCACTCAGACTTCCGCCGCTCACGCGCTCACAGGGCCCCCGCCGATATTCCTTGCACCGGCCCCCGCCAGTCAAGCTCCGAGCGTTCGTCAGCGTCTCTGGGACTTGGACCATACCAACGAACCCTGAAAATAACCCAAACTCACTCATCCGTTCCTTCACTAACAATCATCATGCATCCGCGGTAGTTACAATGTATAAGGTTACAGATAAAATCAGCACTCACCCGTCACCCTGGGGTTCATTCGCTCGAGTGTCGTATCCAGCTTTCACTCGGCAAATATACAATCAATCAGATCATTCGCTCACCCGTGAACACTCCTCAGTCACTACGTCACCCACTCATGCTAAAAATAATCCCAGTCAAAACCTAACCACGTGCACACCACCATTCGCCACATTCGATTCGTAACAGTGTGCATTGTAAAAAAAAAGCTTCTAAGTGGGACTGAATTTCAGATCGTACATGCAAATGACGTCATGCTATTAATGACGTCAAATTTGGCTTTGCCGTCAAATGTCATTTGAATAACTTTTCGACCGGTAATTTCGAGAATACGACCTTAAAAACCCCTTTCTCTTCAAACCTTGATTCTGAAAATTTGATACATTCAATCGGACCTAACTTCCAGTTAGTGTGCAAATTCTCAAGGAAATCCGTCCAGTAGTTTTTGAGATATAAGCCGTGGAGTCGGGACAGACACACACACACACACACACACACACACACACACACACACACACACACACACACACACACACACACACACACACAGACAGATAAAGTCTGTGGGACCTCCAGTAAACCTGGAGGGATAAGCCCTGGAACAGTAACCTTGGTTGTTTTCTCGATTAGATTCTCAACATAATTCGCCTTTACGTCAAAGATTATAGGTAACCTATAATGTTTGCTTACGTCCCGCGGGTGTAAATTGACTAAAGACGAGTTGTGTCCCAGACATCCCACGCAGTCTGGAAAGGTTGTGTTTGTAAGCGTGTGCGTGTGCGGGCTGCTGCAAAGGGTAGCAAGGCAGTTATACTACCTATACATGGAATATGGACACTTAACGCCATTGAACGTAGTCAGAAGATCTTGCGTTTGAGAAATGGTCGTTGGCTGTCTCTCTCCTCATGTTTGTCGTCTGACGGAACAAGCCGCTGCTGAGAACAGACCTATTCCCAACCGGTGATGGCTGGAGACGGGTTCACTGGGGTCAAACGAAAAATAGTAGCAAACGCCAAATCTGTAGTATTGGAACGGGATTGCAATCAGTAGTAACGCAGTACAAGAGGAATATGTCCATTCTTTTTTCGGACCAAAAATCGGTCGATAATGGGAAAAAAGGGTATCAAAACACGAAGAGTTTTATTACAACTAAAAATCATTGAGCATATTTAGAATGGATAATATAGGCTAAACTCATGGTTTATACACAAAGCGGCCTCATATTTCCTGTTCTTTGCAGTGATAGGAGGGCGATTACAAGTCGATTACTCATCGTTGCAAAGTATGCATCCTGATCCAAGGGTGAATTTATGTGTGGCGTAAAGCTTTAACGGAATCCGATAACGTTCTACGTCTGGATTGAATAGACAGTTTCGTTTGCCTGATGTGGCGAGAATAAAAAATCCATGCAGTCGGTGTGAGATCAGAATGTTTACTTTACGACGATCAGTGATTAACTTGCAATCGCTCTCCTATCACCGCATGCGGCATGGAATTTGAAAACGCTTTCAACAGGGCAAGTGCAGTCGCCGACGGACATTGCTGATTGAAGAACGTAGCTGCCACTCCAATCGCCGACAGGTTTCGTTTTTCATCTCACTTGGACTGTGCATTTCTGCTAGCTGTGGCGCCGGGACATTCCCTTGATCAGCATGTTTTCTTCACAATTCGTTCGTGCACAAATTATAAGTGTAAACATTATCCATTATTAATATTCTCGATGATTTTTAGTCGTAATCAAACTTTGTTTACGCTTTCATGCAATATATTTTTACCATCATCGACTGATCTTTAGTCCTCTTCTGCTATGTTACCATTGACTGCATTCTCGTTCTAATGCTACAAATATGGAGGCTGTGTAACGACCCAAAGTATGAACCGGAAATCGTCGCAGAGTTATCTGCTCGGGACGTGCTGAAATTTCAACTCCGCCTGACTGACTTGGCACGCCCGGGGTGTTATGCTAAGATCCGGCCGCGTTAATATATCTGCGTTTTGTGACAAACGTCTTGCTCGGCGGTACTGTACTCCATGCACCTTAACGGTCCGCGTGATTCGGGTGTAAGCTTAAGCTAAACGACGTTTATTGACGCTGCTGAAATGGTCGAAGTCGGAAACATTCGGAACGTCGTTTAGCTTAAGATTACACCCGAATCACGCGGACCGTTAAGGTGCATGGAGTACAGTACCGCCGAGCAAGACGTTTGTCACAAAACGCAGATGAGTGTGTCTACAATACTGAGCAAATTGATGGTGTGTGTGGTGCAATAAAGATTTTGTTCAAAATATGGCTTCTTCTATCATTTGAATGATGGCAATGCATTAAGATGATGTTAATGTATAAATTCGTATATTATTGGCGATCTGCATGATGGCTTTAATACCAAACTAATAATAAAATCTCGAAATGTGTACCCAAAATGGCTTCCTAAAGTGGGAACGGCAACAGTGGGTCAACTCAAACAGCTATTGTGACTTTATCCGTCCGTTATCCCAAGAATTTGTGCTTTTTATTTAGGCTTCATACATTGAAAAATCGGGGCCAAACAGTTTTTTTTTCTTCTTTAGACCTAGATATTAGCATAATTATGGTCGAAACTGTGCGTTACGGACGCACCACGAAGTGTCCCGTTGCGATGCATTTTTTAAACGTTCGTAAGTCGGCGACAACATAAGCTCAGCGTGTCCACTATGCACATCAGCAAACTATACCAAAAGTACTTCATATTGCACCCTAATAGTTTGCAATTATTCAAAAGATTTTCATGCTAAGAATATTTTAACACAGTGGTGTCTCAAATGTAGCGTCGGTAACGCACCCCAAACGATCTCAAACAATTTTTCGTAGTTGGGGTTCCGACCGATTTTAAAGAGGTCAGGAAATTCCCCACTAAATTCCGCATAAACTGATGGCGTTTACACAGAAAATCCCAACTTATTTTGGTCGTGGAGCACAAAAAACAGTGACGTGTCCCGGCATCCGGTCCATGGTGCATCGCTAACGTGTGTTCGGAATTTTGAAGGTAGCTAGCGAAATCGACGATTTTCATCATCATATTCGACCATCTGCTTCCTAGGTTAGCAATTTTACATGCTTTTATGTTCCATGTATTTGATTATTTTTGCAACCTTTTCGTTTTTTATAGCAGAAAACTTAATCGAAATAGACGTGTTTACATTTCCCCTTATATCTGAGTGGGGAAACTCGTATGCCAGCGTCATCAATAGTTTGACGTCATCAACTTTGTAATGTGCAATACAAATCTTTATGCTTGTCCCTCCACATTAGATCACCCACCTGCTGCCACCACATCAGTGCCTAAAGTTGGGGAGTTTGTCAGGGTGACATAAACTAAAGAACAAAAAGTTAGTTGATGTGGCCATTGTGATCCCCGCAAGTGATCTTAATCAAGGAGAATTCATGGTTCTGTTCATGCGAAAATGTGTCAATTACTTTGTGTTTCCACAAATTGATGACTTGTCTGTCATTACACGAACCGAGGCCACTGTAGAGATCCTGCAGCCACCAACAATTGACAATAGACAGCACCATTTTTTCCAAGAATAGTGAGCGATTGGTTACTTGTGTGTGTGTGTGTATGACATTGAACAGGATGTGTTTTGCTGACTTGAAAACTTCTTTTATTATGTGTTTTGACAAAGAAATTGTCAGTTTACTAACATTATGTACATTGTCTTTTTTGTACTCACTTGAATTTTTTTTAATCGACGTTCTATCTTACGACAGTTAAACGCTTTATTTTGCATTTAGGGGGCAGGGGTACGATCTTTCATCTTAGTGCATTGAACCTGCAAATTTATAGATATAATAGTATTGACCATCTATTATCATTGTATTAGCCTTTGAAGTAAATGTTTTAGAATGTACATATCTCAACTTGTTTCTGTGTGAGTGCACATTTTTCCTCTTCCTTGGTATTATGGTGTCCCGCGTAATTCTGTAACGTTTAGTCATACTTTTTTCTTTGTTTTGAAAACGAGTTATTACAAGTTAATTCTGTTTGAGCCACAACAACAACAAGTAGTGATGGTAACATTAAAAAACAATTTAGTTTAATTGTACTTTCCCTTGCTATTGTATTCAAAGTTTTGTTCTGTCGTTATGGATGCTACGGTGTCCCATTACATTTACGCAAATGTGACATTCACACATGAAGTTAGAAGTGCAAGATCTGTTAGTCATGACTTGATGCAGTGTAATCTAGTACATAATGAAGAAAAATTTAGAAAACACATACATTTTTTGTGAGATACAAGGCATGGTGTCCCAGTGTTGCATGGGTAACGCCTGCATGCCCCCCGTAGCAAACATGCCGATTGCGGTACAACTACTAAAGATATTCATTTTTTTGTTTCAAAATGTGTTTCTACATTGGTTTAGCTATCTATAAACTTGCAAAATATTGTTGTGATTTTAATTTTAAATTTTAGCTCTATTTCCCCCTTTTGTTCCCAGTATTGTAAACACACTCAGATATATTAACGCGGCAAGATCTTAGCATAACTCCCCGGGCGTGCCAAGTCAGTCAACGGTCGCGTTTTTAAAAACCAGACTACAAATAGACTACAGGGAGGTGACTCCCATATTATTTCCGGCAGGGGAGACGGCTTTTCACGGGAAAAAACTTGTTTGAACGCTACATTATGTGTTATAGTCCTTCAGCTGGCCTATACCCCCACTGACCCCCCCTGGGGAATTTATGAGACTATGTTTTTAGGGTAGCCTGACATACCCTCTTATGATTTCTGGATGTTTGGTTTTTGTAAACTGGTGGGTGTGGGAACCAGACCACTCGAAAGGTCTCATTTTTCCTTCTTTCGGCTTTATATTTGCTCTCGGACAGTATGGTTCATCCGACAGCTGCTGTTTTTTTTCTTATCAACATATTTTAAATCAGTTGACAGTTTCTAAAAGACAATTGATTGTAGAATGTTTTGATATATGTTTTTTGGTGATATCTTGGTTATTAAGGGAATGACATGAATACGAAATGAGGCATTTTTGAAAATCAATTTTTCATCTGTGAGTCTTATGTTTTGACATATTGATACTAAAACAGTTTATTTTTGCACATTTGAAATAAATTGACTTTATAAGGCAAAGTAAGTTTTATCTTTTGATACCAGTTTGGTTGACCTTTGCTTCAAGGTCAAGGTCACACAAGTCATGAGTCGTATGAATCATGCGCATACTTTGATTAGAGTGTGACAAAATGTTTTGAATGTTTGACCTTCAACTTCAAAGTCAATTATTGTTTGACCTTGACCTTCAAGGTCATTGATAGGTCCAGTTTGTATGGAGGTCAAGGTCACAGTGGACAAATAACAATAATCTGGTTGCTTTTTTGGTGTGTTTTGTGGCATTGATACATACTTCACGATTGCCAGGATTATCAACATTTTCAGACTGTTGAGTCATCAACATTGTTTGCTGAAACCACGACAGAGAGAGAGAGAGAGAGAGAGAGAGAACAAATGCAACCTAGAATATGTCTTTGTTTTATTGTAACTTGCGTCATAATCATTGACCCATCCAAGTTCAACATCAAATCAAGGATCTCCTTGAATTCTTAAACAACTATAGGAACTTTATGAACTAAAACGTGAAAATTACAAACTAAAACGTGAAAATTTCAAACTAAAACAGCTGCAAATAGTAAAAAATGTTGCAAGAATAATCTTATATACAAACACATTTAAACTCTATGTAGTACACTAGTTGCCAATTGTCTGTGAAATTACTCAGGTTTTCTCCAGCATACAAAGATTATCATTAACAGTTACAGAATTAAGAGTACATCAGTCAAATTCAAGTCAAACATAACCATTCTCCAGCATACAAAGATTATCATTAACAGTTACAGAATTAAGAGTACATCAGTCAAATTAAAGTCAAACATAACCAACAACAACTGCACTTAAGCAGTGCCAAAATTGCTGAATAAGTCTTAGCAGGATAAATAAGCTGTAGCAATTGTTCTCATTACTACACAGCAAAAGTTGTAAGTCTCATTTAGTTGTCATTGTTAGCCTCATCCATAAAGACAAGGTCGCCAAAGTCTGTGTCTGGACACTCATTCTCGGAGGTTTCTTGTTCTGCAGTGAGAAGTGTCTCAAGGGGTGTCTCAAGCATGACATCTAAGAGTTCCTCTGGCATGAGGTTTCCCTTGGTCCATTTGATCTGCAGTTTTCCATCAGACTTCTCCCAACCGTGATTTTCTGGCAATGGAAGTTTTGGCAAAGGGTTGTCTGCCTGTCTCCAGATCATTGTCTGGTAGTGAGCTCTTTCAACGTGCATCTGGAGCGAGTCCTTGCAGGGAGGGAGCAGACTCATGTCCACACCATCATACGATGAGAGAAGCTGTCCTTCTTTTGTTGAGAATCGCTCGACAAACTTCTGGTACCTGACTTTGTTGATGTCAGCTGACGGAAGACCATACAGCTGACAAGTGAAGCGCTCCAGCTCTGCAAGCACTGTGCTGTTGAGATCTCCGATGACACCAAGCTCAGCAAAAGCTCTGTGGAACTCGGGATGTTGCTTTATGATCTTCAGATGGCTGATTTTGCCCTTGCGTACAAACGCGCTGGTTGTGTCGCATCCGCTAAAGGCATGGACTGCTGGCAGGATAGCGCAGATCTCGGCACCAGCTTTCTTGGCGATTTCTTCGATGTCAAGTAGCCTTCGATTATTGCCTGTTCCAGTGTCAAAGAAGATGTCATTCCTGACACGCTTGGCAAAGAACAGCAGGAGAATGAAGACATCCGTGTCTGGGGACTTCACCGTAATGGTTGTTTCTTTGGATGAAACCTTTGAGGCATGCAGGCAGTGTAGGATGATTTTAGTGTCGGCTTCCTCCTGTGAAGAGCAGAGCTCGTCAACACTTTCAGATAGTGTTGTGAGACCATCAGCACTTGAGAGACACACTTGATCTGAACACACGAACAATATCTGCCTCCCTTTGAGTTTTGCGGCGAACTTGTTCAGCTTCCACTCACCAAGCAAAAACTTTGTGAAATTTTGCTTGTTTTCATCACTGCTCAGAAATTGTTTCCAGTTTCTTGGAACCTTGGTGGAAGCTCCTTTGATCAAGTGCACACTTCCAGATCCCCTTCTTGCTCTTTCTAGTCCTTTTACAGAGAAAGGGTAGTAAGAGTCAGTCACAAAATCTACCCGTGCTGCTTTGGGCAGTTGTTCAAAGAGACTTTCAACAGTCTGAAAATGTTGATAATCCTGGCAATCGTGAAGTATGTATCAATGCCACAAAACACACAAAAAAGCAACCAGATTATTGTTATTTGTCTACTGTGACCTTGACCTCCATACAAACTGGACCTATCAATGACCTTGAAGGTCAAGGTCAAACAATAATTGACTTTGAAGTTGAAGGTCAAACATTCAAAACATTTTGTCACACTCTAATCAAAGTATGCGCATGATTCATACGACTCATGACTTGTGTGACCTTGACCTTGAAGCAAAGGTCAACCAAACTGGTATCAAAAGATAAAACTTACTTTGCCTTAAAAAGTCAATTTATTTCAAATGTGCAAAAATAAACTGTTTTAGATTCAATATGTCAAAACATAAGACTCACAGATGAAAAATTGATTTTCAAAAATGCCTCATTTCGTATTCATGTCATTCCCTTAATAACCAAGATATCACCAAAAAACATATATCAAAACATTCTACAATCAATTGTCTTTTAGAAACTGTCAACTGATTTAAAATATGTTGATAAGAAAAAAAAACAGCAGCTGTCGGATGAACCATACTGTCCGAGAGCAAATATAAAGCCGAAAGAAGGAAAAATGAGACCTTTCGAGTGGTCTGGTTCCCACACCCACCAGTTTACAAAAACCAAACATCCAGAAATCATAAGAGGGTATGTCAGGCTACCCTAAAAACATAGTCTCATAAATTCCCCAGGGGGGGTCAGTGGGGGTATAGGCCAGCTGAAGGACTAGTTAAACGACACAAATGCACCAAAAACACAAAAACTCGTAAAGCAACTAATGCGTCGTTTGTCGGGATATACTCCATGCGAAGAACAGGTGCAGGAGCGTCAAAACCCATGAAAAGAGAGCAGAGCAGATAACTCTGCGACGATTTCCGGTTCATACTTTGGGTCGGTTCATACTTTGGGTCGTTACAGGCTGCTACTATTTTTAGCTCGACCTGTCCGGATGTGACGACAGCGCGTCTCCGGCAATTGTCGCGAGAGCTCGTTTTTCACCTCGGACAGTCGTGCACTTTCCTGCTGAAAGTCTCAACAACCCTGAGCTTGGTAAAGGAGTCGGAACTTGGCACACGGCAATTAACAACGTTAATGTCCCATTTCTTTTTCCCTCTATCGGTGTGACCCGGTGGTTAGCATCCTGGACTGTCGTCTGGGTTTTCGGGGAGCGACCCAGGGTTGCCACAACGACCGTTTGCTAAATATGGAGAGTGCTGCTATTCTGACGATCAGCAGGGGCGCTAATGCCCGGATTTCGAATGCACAAAATGTGCGTTTAATAATAAAGATTAGCAGTATTAATACAAGCACGTGTTGTGAAGGAGCTGGAAGGTACTACAATGTTGTGGTGGCTTGGAGTTCTTTAAGCCAGTCTCCTTGACTTTGTTGTTGCTTAGTTACGTAACGTAGTCAGGGTGAATTCGTCTGTGGAAGCGTCACGTGATGTCTTTCGAGCTACTTCGAGAACAAAATCGAATGCATTCTCGTCGTTGTTGAAGGTTTTAGAACCTGTAAAGAGTATACAAGGCGCAAGTGGGGGCATTTGAGAGGGAGCGTGATCAAGAGGCAAGTGAGAGCGACAGAAGGCACATCTAACTTTAAGAGCGCTGACAACAGCGATGATGTCCTCACGGGATAGAGCCCCGAGATTGGAGTGCGCTTATGGTAATGCTGATTACTGATTTTATCGCTGTGAATCGACCGGTGCGTAAATAAAGCTCTCAGAAAACGACCATCGGATTTTGTGGATTTCCACTTCCCGGCGCAAGCTAGGAGAAGCTCCGTGTCAACATGCAGGACTTTAGGAATAAGACAAGACGCAACACATGGAAACGAGAGGACCATCAGTACGACTTCGAGTCGCCAATGCAGACGTTTCTGGACGTTTTTAGTTTGCCTTGGAAGATCGCGTACTGTAATTGTGGCAGGCTGTCGAGAAGCATTGTTCTCGCTAGTCACACCCAGGTTGCTCAATGTTTTTTTTTCCCAGAAGCCCCTCACCAAGCCACGTAAACGGCTACGAGAGAGCGCTGGTGAGAATTGCACCAAGTGTGTGTGAAAGTCCACAGGGAGGATTGGCGTGAGAGAAGCTTCGCGGCTGATGGTGAGAACACAGGATTAATACAGACCGTGAAAGTGGATGTAGCCCGTGCCAAATGCGAAATAAAGCTCTTTCGAAACTCACCGCTGGATTTCGTCCCGCGCAAACCATGAGAACGCCGTCATTCAGGAGACGTTACGAAGGAGATATTCATAGTACAAAGAAGGCTACGGTACATCGATTTTGCACGACTGGCCAAATGCAATCACCGCCATCCATCTTAGTGTGTCGATTCCCACAGGAGGCAAGATATTAGTCATGGGTTTTTATTACTCCTAAAAACCTTTGGTTGGCTCGTTCTCAGCCAATTTATCGACAAAGCAGACAGACAGATGTGGTCCGATGTGTTATTGATTGTGCCGTGCCGTCGGGGTCAGTGTCTCATCATTCGATTTTACCGTCTTTGAACACTCTCTCTCTCTCTCTCTCTCTCTCTCTCTCTCTCTCTCTCTCTCTCTCTCTCTCTCTCTCTCTCTCTCTTTCTTTCTTTCTCTCTCTCTCTCTCTCTCTCTCTCTCTCTCTCTCTCTCTCTCTATATATATATATATATATATATATATATATATATATATATATATATACCTTACCTACCTTACCTACCTTACCTTTCTATCTATCTATCTATCTATCTATCTATCTATCTATCTATCTATCTATCTATCTATCTATCTATCTATCTATCTATCTATCTATCTATCTATCTATCTATCTATCTATCTATCTATCTATCTATCTATCTATCTATCTATCTATCTATCTATCTATCTACCTACCTACCTACCTACCTACCTACCTACCTACCTACCTACCTACCTACCTACCTACCTACCTACCTACCTACCTACCTACCTATCAATCTATCTACCTACCTACCTACCTACCTACCTACCTACCTACCTACCTACCTACCTACCTACCTACCTATCTATCTATCTATCTATCTATCTATCTATCTATCTATCTATCTATCTATCTATCTATCTATCTATCTATCTATCTATCTATCTATCTATCTATCTATCTATCTATCTATCTATCTATCTATCTATCTATCTATCTATCTATCTATCTATCTATCTATCTATCTATCTATCTATCTATCTATCTATCTATCTATCTGCGGATTGTTACGTTTTGTCTTGGAATATCAGCAATGCAAAAAATGAAAGACGTAGGTGTGTAGATGGCATGCTTCCTTCAAACAAACCCAAAACTCGAAAAGTACCTATATGTAATTAGTGTCAAGAAATTTCGAGATGTTCTTATACGAATTAGATTTGTATAAATGACCTTAAGTCTATTATGAGATACTTAAGCATAAACAACCTGCAATGTCCATTTTGTGCGGAAATGGAAAATGAGGAACACTTTCTTCTCAAATGCAGGACCTACAAGGCATTGCGTTTGAAGTATTTAGATTATAATTATGCTTAAAAATAACTTTACAGATGAGCGTCTGTTAACTAACATTATGAAAGTTCCTAATTTAAGACGAGTTACATATAGATTACTAGCCATGTACATTTACTATGCGTTTAAATGCATGCATGAACTGGAGAATATCAATGCCTTACCAGATACCTGTAACATCTTATAATGGTTTTTGCTTTGATAATTGCTTTTTCTGTTGTTTTGTTTTGATGATGTTTTGTCTTGATGAAAATTTCTTTTGAATAGGCCGATATCCTTGCCTATAAAGTTCAGTTCAGTTCTCATTCTCTCTCTCTCTCTCTCTCTCTCTCTCTCTCTCTCTCTCTCTCTCTCTCTCTCTCTCTCTCTCTCGCACGTACGCACGCACCAATACATATGCGCACGTGCATACATATACTCACATAAAATGATACTCTTCGCGCCAACAAACGCGCGTACGCTTGTACAATCATGATTCCAAATGTTGCAATCGTAACGAGAGTCCCTTTATAGCATTTTGAAATGACCTAGCCCCTCAGAGATCGTACTTTCGGCGCCAACGAACACTCGTCATTTCTGCCTGTGTTAATGTCATACGTCTGGAAACTTTATAAGTCTCTGATATTTACAAATGACAATGACATGCAATAGATTTAAGCACTGACTAAGAGAACCAAGGCAGATTTTAAATGAACAAGTACAAAACAGATATAGAGAGCAATCATGCTGAGTGTTGAACGCATTGGTGGGACTATTATAGTATTGTAAAATCTCCAGTTTCTAATTACGTTCGTTGTAATTAAGACTCTCGGCCCAAGATGCTCTATAACTCACGTTGAAGTTACAGCTTCGAATAACTCACGGTGCATCTTTCACCTTCTCAGAATATGGTAGGTCCCCAGCCTCCATGTCAGCCATTTCATTTGTCCTCGCCAACAGACATGAGTTCTCTGTCGCATTTTTTCATAAACAAGATCTGAGCTTAACAGATTTTGGGAGGATAGAATTTCGAGAAACGTGATTGATTCAGTGGCACGCTGGATCTGGTAACAGGTAAGTTGCCAAGAAAGCCAGCATGTACACAAGCTGTTGCCTCTACCTTCAGTTACCGCGTCCAATACCGGTCTGAGCTCCAACCACCATTTCTCAGCCTTTGCCGTTTTTCTATTCCCAGTTTTTGTGGGACCCGCTTACTCGTTGACACAGTCATGTACGATACCGCCAAAAATACTTTCTCGAAACTGTCGGGCACGACCACGGATAAAAACCTGCCGAGTTCTACAGTAGGCCTACATGTACTGTCTCGTCATGCTGTTTGCCTGATTTACAAGGTCAACTGGCCCAATGAAGTTTTTCATAACCCCCCTTTTTTTACTTGTTGTCTGAATGTGACCTTTAAAGGTCTCCTTGTCGACTGCAGAAGGCCACCAAACGAAGTTCCAGACAGGAAGCCGGTGAAATAACATGTCAGGCCTCAGGGGGAAGAAGCTCACGAATAAGAAGTCAAGAGAGCCTCTTTTGCACTAGATGGACAGCCTAGAAGATGGCCACCTACGCGTGCACGTGCCACGTGCGTTTGTGCTTAAGTGCGTGCGCGTATTATACGGTATATGAATGCACATGAGATTTGTGTGTGCACGCGGCATGCCTAAATTTGACAGTGCCTGAGTGCATGCAGGGCCTATGAATGAATGTTTGTGCACATGTGTGTGTCCCCACTTCGTACGTGTTAGTTCATTAGCGTAGTTGACTGCTCACCTGTGATTAGTTGACAACCAACTTAAGGTGACAGACAACTTTTTCTGTAATTAAGATCGGGATTGGTGTAGTAGCTCGACAACTGGGAGCTGGGGTTCAATTCCTGCACAGAATGAAACAATGGCAATTTCCGTCATTGCACCCTTCTTGCGTTTTGCTGTGAATGATCTCGATGCCGAAATCCAGAGGCGAGTTTCCCAGAAGCAATCCTAAAGGCCTTCGCACACGAGGCAATTCCACTCACTCATCTCGGTTACTTTCCATGCATTGCTTCGTGTGCGATGTCGGTTGAAAGAAATTGGCATTCCAAGCAACTTTCCAAGCCACCGGCAACTGAGTTGCTCGCCGTAGAATCTGCTCTAATTTCTGGGACAGTAGCAGGCCACACTCTGTAAATCCACCACTCACAGAGCAACTGCATATGACGTCAACGTTTCCCGCGGAAATGAGTTCAACAATGGATCTACGGGCGCGTTTGTTTGGCCCAAAATCTGGAGATAATTGCGAGGGCTAGGCGTTGCCTACGTTCCTCGCTCATAAGGACACACTCGCCGTGAAGGCGGGAGGCCGCAGGAGCTCCCTCCATGCTTCCCGCTGCAGAGACACGGATGAGCCAAAATGGCGGAGACAGTTGCGAGTTGGACTGGTGTTCGGAGATAATGTCGTCATATCCTAGACCGTAGAGTAGGCCTATCCTAAAACGTAGTGCGTGACCTACTTGCATATTATTAACATGACGAAATATGAGGTTTCATCGTTTTCTATAACCTTATTACGCAATCAAATGGTACTTTCCTCTAGAAGTGTTTGTGTAATCACACACAGTAAAGACAAAAATCTTTGGGTCCGAGATTTCATAAAACACTCACCGTTACAACCGGCTAATCACAGTTAATAAGATAACAAGAGTAGGCGGGGGGGGGGGGGGGGGGGGGGGGGGGTCCTCTCTGCGGGTCATTGTCCAATCACAAGATTTGACGGGTGAACACGTCATGTTAATAATATGCAAGTAGGTCACGCTTTACGTTTTAGGATACTCTACTGTCTAGGATATGACAATAACAGTGCCTGTAATGTGCTCCTCAGGGTCAGAGAATGGAAAAGTGTACGCACACGGAAGTATTTGCTGTTCGATTGTTCATTTGCATATTTTGAGGAGTAGGTGTATAGGTTATTTCTGGACATACACTGCCGAAAATATTTTTAGCGCTTGCAAACACGCAACACCGTACACGTACGCTCTATGAATTATGTTCCTTGAATTGATCGAAATGAATCGAGCATAACATTTTCGACAAAATTGTCTACATTTGAACCCGGGTTGCTTTTTTCCGTTAAAAAGTTCCCATGCCATTCGATATGACACCATGGTGTGTTCTATTAAGTGAAAAACTGAAGTGATATCTGTATCGTCAGTTATTTCGTCTATCAGCAACTTCTTCACCGACTCTGGCGTCGGGATGCAGCCATGTTCTTCCGCCTTGCGAGTTGATGATTGGCCGATTTTCTGACTGGAGGAGCGTCTCGCTCGTCCTCGACTTAGCCATCGGGGGAGAATCTCGAGATTTTGTGCTTACCAAACACGCCATACCTCTCTGACTGACACAGACATAGCTCGGCTCATAGAGTTGTATCAAAGCCAGGAAAAACCTTTATAACATCAACAGGCGCTGCAACAATTCCTGAAAATGTTCCTGGGATATGCGAAGGAAACTTCTTGTTGCCTTGGGATCCTCATTGAGGGGCTCTTGTAGCAGACAAGAATAGGCACCATGCCTTAGTTGTGTTGTCAACCATGGACGAGACCAACACGTTATTTTCCTCTTTTTTCACTGTTCGGCAATTATTAGTATTGTTGCAGCAGCTGCAATATCAACATTGGATGAGGAGGTGCTATCGTCATCGTCACTCACAGTTTCGGTGTCCTTTGGATGATAGATTTCAGTCATTGTCTGCTAGGCCAAGCCCCCGGGAGAGAGATTCTCAGCATCTGTGAGTGGAAGTGCGGGAATAAATACGCTTCCATAAATAGAACGTGGCGAGAGGTGAAAGGTCACTCTGTGGAAGCGTGCATTGCCAGGCAACCGGCCGCAGGCAACATGGCACGAAAATTTGGTTGCTTCGTGTGCAAAGGCCTTAACGCATCACACGCAAGCATCTCGCGGTACCAGAGTCGCGTTTCGTTTCGACAGTTTTTGTGTGTACTTTTTTAATACCCTGATAAATGTTAAGCGACGAGCGCTCACGACGAGCGCCTGCGTGGACAGATTCAGTAAGGGGAAAGCTTTGGGCTTCGCGAGCGCTCGCCGTGAGCGCTCATCTCTGACAAATAAAATGTATTTAAAAAAACGTTCGAAATGCGTCTCGGAAATTGCGAGATGATTGCGCATGATGTGTTAGGAATGCTTCTGGGAAACCCGCTTCAGCAGCGCATATCGCAGCATGTCACTCAGAACATAGCGGGGATATGGGATAGGGCCAGGTTGAGGGCAGTGACCCGGCCACTAAGTGCATCGGGACCAACACGGGCAATGTGTCGAGTTACTCTGCTCACGAGAGGCTCGATCTCTTCTGTGACGCCCAAGAGCGTTCGTGTCAAAGAAGCCAGCCAGGCATCTTTCGACTAGACTCCATCTCTCTTTCCGTGCAGACAGATAGACGAGCACTACATCTGAACTGCCTGCGAGGCGAATGTTGCGCCAGATCAGGCAGATACCGCCATTTCTTCCGTCTCCACACGCACCCCATTCTGTGATCCCGAGTCGGTAGGCAAAGTCTCTAGTGAACCAGAATGCACGCACCCTTCTGGGAGGCAAGGGAGACGGAAGACACGCTGGTCACCAACAAACTTTTTTCTCTCTTTTTAAATCGGGTTTCTCCTCCATCAAAGAATGTCATCTATTTGTCGAGGGAAAAAACCTCACAGGGCGGACGTGGGTGATACTCAGAGAAGGGGTGGAGTGCGGTTGAAATACGATTGAGGGTTTGCTTTCCGTGGACTCACCACACGCACAGTGACAAGTTGTTAGATCGATCACAGGCACTCGGAACGAGGATGAGTGCCTCCGAAGTCGGACAAGGTAGTCACGGTTATCAACGTCTTGTCGTTATATGCTGTCTTCAATCTTTTGAGTTTCCTTCAAGTGAACGAGGGAAACTAAAGCTAGAACTTTGAGTATTTTGGTACAAAAAGTGAATAAAACAGGGTAGGATAGGCGTGGAGGCAGTGGTGGTACGTGTACTGTTTTATACATGGTTAACCCTTGATGGATTTTTTGCCATTAACCAGCATCAGGTTGGAATACTCCACATAGAGCGTATGTGGAGCTAGTATCCAAACGTGTGAGTCCTATTTGCATATATCACGTGTGTATGTTACGTAAGACTTGCTCAATCCGCTTGTGAATCCCGTCCCTAGCGGGACGCTCATGTTTCCCAAACAGGCCAGGAAATTCAAGGCAGTTCGATGCAAATCCTTTATCCATGGAGGACGGATACTGGCCCCTGACACTTCAAGTCTGACCTTACGAACCCTAGAGAGGTGGGGGGAGGGGGGGGGGCAAAATGTCGCGAGCTACCTTGTGTCCAGCACGTAAAATCTTCCGCCCTCCTGCCGGCCAGCCCAGGGGCCTAGGGCAGGGCGAGAGTTTGTGAAGAGAGAATCAGAATGCTGGACGGAATGCCCTTTACGTAGCCACTGACTCACAATGTAGCACTAGCTCAGTCACTATATGGAGTCACTACTGGATCACCACTGAGATGCTATTTCGAGCGAGTGATTATCCTGCTTTGACAACAAGGGGGAGCGAGAATAAAGAAGCTCGATCTGGGTCCAAGTGGAAGGCTCTATGACCCTAACACAGACTTCACAACACTACACCTCCTTCTAAGACTATTCTGTCCCTGAATAGTATATACATTTTCATCTAACGTTAGCGATCAACGGGGCCAGGTCTTACATAGTCAGCAACAGCAAAAACATGGACAATAGTGAGTATCTTAATGTAGATCTATATGCTCAAGGTCCATTCTATGCATGAAGGTCCAGTAATGTCCAGCTGAGAACACAACCCAGGGCCAGCAAATGTCCAGCTGTTTATCCCCTGGAATCTCACAGCCCTACAGTTTTGTCAGGAGATTAAAATACGAAAGCAGGAGGAAATACCAGAAACTTTCAATGTTCTTATCTTCACTGGATTCACAACACTACTTCGCTTCAGTCTTTTATATGACACTTATTTCATCATCTGTTCCATACCAGCATAGCAAAAAAACACAACCAGCAATCTAATACTTCATGAATTAGTTTTACACAGAGCACAGGTTGTACCAACAACTGGATTTGGACATTTCTACACTGCTCACTAATGCTGCTTATTTCTGGTGGGTGCAATTTGGACACCTCTACACAGCACACCATTGCTGCCTGTCGCTGGTGGATAGAATCTGGACACCTCTACGCAGCACGTCATTTCTACCTGTCCCTGGTGGGTGCAATCTGGTCACCTCTACACAGCACACCATTGCTGGCTGTCCCTGGTGGGTAGAATCTGGTCACCTCTACACAGCACACCATTGCTGCCTGTCGCTGGTGGGTAGAATCTGGTCACCTCTTCACAGCACACCATTGCTGCCTGTCCCTGGTGGGTAGAATCTGGACACCTCTACACAGCACACCATTGCTGCCTGTCCCTGGTGGGTAGAATCTGGACACCTCTACACAGCACACCATTGCTGCCTGTCCCTGGTGGGTAGAATCTGGTCACCTCTACACAGCACACCATTGCTGCCTGTCGCTGGTGGGTAGAATCTGGTCACCTCTACACAGCACGCCATTGCTGCCTGTCCCTGGTGGGTGCAATCTAGACACCTCTACACAGCACACCATTGCTGCCTGTCGCTGGTGGGTAGAATCTGGTCACCTCTTCACAGCACACCATTGCTGCCTGTCCCTGGTGGGTAGAATCTGGACACCTCTACACAGCACACCATTGCTGCCTGTCCCTGGTGGGTAGAATCTGGACACCTCTACACAGCACATTAATTACTGCTGAGGCAAGTTTCTCAGAAGCAATCCTCACGCGTGACCAGAGGCGCGTTTCGTTTTGAGAAAGAGAGAGAAAGAGAGAGAGAGAGAGAGAGAGAAAGAGAGAGAGAGAGAGAGAGAGAGAGAGAGAGAGAGAGAGAGAGAGAGAGAGAGAGAGAGAGAGAGAGAGAGAGAGAGAGAGAGAGAGAGAGAGAGAGAGAGAGAGAGAGAGAGAGAGAGAGATGGCGGCTGAAGCCTCTCGATGAGCAACTCACCCCACCCCACCCCACGACACCCACCCCACCCCTCCCCACACCATCCCGCTCCACTCCTTCCCCACCCCACCCCCTTCCAGTGGCTCAACCAGAGGTGGTCTTAAGTAACCATGGGAAAAGGATGCACAAATGACACACTTTTAGTTATCGTATTGTCTAGACTCTAGATGAAGGTGTGAGAAGCTGTGTTATGAGGTTATGCTTGAAAGTGTGAATTTTGTCTTTGAACAAAAGCAAAGGCTTGACAAATTGTACATCATCTGGCAGTGAATTCCACAGCGCTGCCCTAGAGTGAGATAAGTTCGATTTAAACACGAAATCTAAATGATTTAAACAAATCAATGCGAGGTTGAGGCAGGAGAGAATATGTTCGCGTTCTCTTAATGATGATTGCTCGAACAGGTTGATTAGATAATTTGGTACCCGGCCATCTTTTTTTTTTCCAAAGCGCACGCTGAATAAATGGTAGGTGCTTATTTGCATAATTTGGGAAGGCAAAATGTCAAGCTTGTCTATTTTTCCTTCAGTGCTGAGAGATTTCCTTGTGATCATAAGCTTAGAGGCTCTTCTGTACAGTGAAATCACTCTCATCAGATTTGCGTTACTACAGTTATCGCACAACGTAGATTTGTGATTGATTTGGGATAAGCTGATTATGTGGGCATTGAACTTTTTGTTTGTTTGTTTCAGTGTCCACCAAGTGCCTCAGCTTTGATATTAGAAATAAATTAGATATCTTTTGGCAGATCAGATTAATGTGTGAGTTCCAGTCTAACGGTTTGTCAGTTATCACTCCAAGCACTGTGTGTTCTTTCACTCTTATATCAGCATCGCAGCAAGGGAGAGGGGGAGTGACAAAGGATGAAGTGGATGTTTTTGTCTCGTAGTTATCACCATATACGTGTACTTGGTTTTGGACTGGTTTAAAAGGGGGGGAGGGAGAGAGAGAGAGAGAGAGAGAGAGAGAGAGAGAGAGAGAGAGAGAGAGAGAGAGAGAGAGAGGGGGGGAGAGAGAGAGAGAGAGAGAGAGAGAGAGAGAGAGAGAGAGAGAGAGAGAGAGAGAGAGAGAGAGAGAGAGAGAGAGAGAGAGAGAGAGAGAGAGAGAGAGAGAGAGAGAGAGAGAGAGAGAGATTGCTTGATTTTTATCAAGGATGAAATTTTAGGCATTTCTGCCTATCTTACAAATTGTCCTTGCTCATAAAGAAATGAAAACATGGATAATTAAGACAAAAAATACACAGTAGCTAATCTATGTACAACAGTTGGTAAGGTATATGAAGAATATGATCAACAATGACAAAGATTTTAGTAGATGCCTTTGACAACTGTCAGCTCAGTGAGTCTTCAAGTTCAAGCAATACGTGTCATATGTACAGGCGACAGCAGTGAGATCATCTGAATAGATAATCACGTATGGATGCTTTAAAAGACTTCATGGAAGTATTGTTCCTTAGGTGCAATGGGAGTGTATTCCATATCATAACACCTGAATATGTAATACTGCCTTTGAAAATGTCTACTCTAGGTTGTGGTAGAATGAAAGTGTTGCGAGATAGTGAATGGCTTGTTTGGGGACGAATGAAGAGATCAGTAAGATACTTCGGTGCTCGTGAATGAGCAATTTTGTGCATAAGGATGCATTTATTGAGGACGAGGTGTTTTTGGAAGGGTAGTAAGCCAAGATTTTTTATCTTTTCATCCGTAGACAATGTTGAGTCGGAAATGATAAGCTTGGCAGCTCGTCTGTACAGTGATTTAATCTTGTTCAAGTGCACTGCCATAGAGCCATCCCATACAACAGATGCAAAATTAATATGGGAATTTATGTGTGCGTGAAAAAACATTGCGCATGCATCGGTGGTGACAAAATGCCTCAGTTTGGAGAGCAGGAAAATGTTCTTAGCAATAGTTTTGCATAAGGAATTGACATGTTGTTCCCAAGTTAGTTGTTCATCAACAATTATGCCTAGCACTCTGTGTTCAGAAACTTGCTCAATGATTTCATTTTCTAGCATAAGGTTGATGGTTAGGGTTGTCGTTGACGTTTTTGTCTTGTAGTTAGGATCATGCACTTGGTTTTTGAGGGGTTTATGACCATTCTATTTGATGAACACCATTTTTGTAAATCATCAAGGGTAACGTTCAGGGTGCATTGGATGGAATTTATGCTTCTGTCGCTTACGCTGATAATGGTGTCATCTGCAAACATAGTGCATTTGATACTTTCATTTGATATACTCAATGGTAGATCATTGATATACAAGCTGAAGAGCAATGGACCTAAAATTGAGCCTTGTGGAACCCCTGACTTTACGAATCGTCTCGAGGAATACGACCCGTTGACATAGACACATTGGCTTCTATGCGTCAAGTATGATCGGAAGAAGGAGACTGATGTTGGATTTTTCAAGTACATCGAGAGTTTATCAAGGAGAATTTCGTAGTCAACTAGGTCAAATGCCTTTTTCAGGTCCAAGAAAATGGTACCAGACAGTTCGCGGTTGTTTATGGCTGATAGCCAGTCATTCACCAGGAAGGATAAAGCAGTTTGGCAGGAGTGATGGGAGCGAAAGCCGGATTGCAATTGATATAATAAGTCAAATTGGTCAAGATACGAGAAAAGATGTTTGTGAACGTGTCTTTCTAGTGGTTTGGAGATAAGAGGCAAAATTGAGATGGGACGGTAATCATCGGGTACTGAAGCAGTCTTAGATTTAGGCAGTGGAATGACCTTGGCCTGCTGAAGACGAGACGGGAAGATACTGTTTCTTATACACAAGTTATAAATGTGTGTCAATGAAGGCAGTATGGCGGGGAGCGAAATTTTTAGTAAATGAGAACTGATGCCATCAAGGTCCGTGGATCGTTTGCTTGAAAGTTGAAAGATGTATTGCATCACCTCATGTGAGGTGACAGTAGGAATATGGAATGCAGCATCATGAGGAAGTCTTTCATTACAGAAATCCTCAATACGTTGAACAATATCCCTTGATAGACCGGGAGTGTGTTTGGTCGATTTTGCATGGATTTTGTCAGCTATTGTCGTGAAGTGTTCGTTGAATTGTTCAGCATTAATAGATGGAGGTATGTTGCAGACTGTTTTGGAAGTTCGTATGAAGGTATTAATTCCGCGCCATAACATTGATGTGTCATTGCCGTTTTCAATTAGCCTTTGAAAATAAGTTTTTTTTGCATTTCGAACCAGAGTCTTGACACGGTTTCTTTGCTTCTTGTAAGCCGGGATATCATTTTTTAAAGTCTATCTCTCGTTTTCATAGCCTGCATGATTTCGTTGGTAAGCCAAGGTGGGAGTTTTAAATGCTTGACTCTCTTCCGTTTCATAGGAGCATGTCTTTCTACAGTTTGGAGAAATAGGTCATACCAGAAATGAAGGGCCATGTCAGGGTCAGAATAGTTGAGGACATCATGAAATGGCATTTGTTTTAAATTGTCAAGGAATGAATCAGCATCAAAATGTTTAAAGGATCGATAGTGAATAGTAGTGTGCGTTCTCTTTGGACTTC
>JAWQFJ010000779.1:33984-63984 GCA_034096865.1 Theodoxus fluviatilis | reverse complement strand
TATATATATATATATATATATATATATTAGGATCAAACGAACCAGCAAACAAACAAGCCTTTACTCAGCTTCAAATTTTCGGCTGAACGCCTTCCTCAGGAGCATACTGATGGGTTTGACAACTCACCACTATATCTAACCAAAGACCCTATACAATAAGATGATTCGTTAGGCACTCGGTCTATATAAAACATGATGACGGAGCCGAGAACTATAAATAGCTTTCGACCGAGACGCCCCAAGCGGAAATCGTGACGCTCGAGTCAAGGAAGACAATCTTCCACATACCCACAACAGAAATCGTAATGAGAATTAATCACTTTTATATTATATTATATTATTATATTGCAAGTTTGTTAATTAAATATCGATAACTAAACAAAGGCTGGTGAAGAAAAATCCTTCTGTCTGTAAACACAGTATCTGTAGGCCTACTTTTGCTGGCCTCGCTGCTGCGATAGTAGCGAGATAGAAGGATTTACTGAGTACGGTCATGGCTCATGCCGTGTAATTTTATGTTTGTTACTATAGAATTGCATAGATCTACTGTAGTAGGGAAAAACAAACAGATATTGTAAGCAAAAAAATGCAGATTTCATGATTTCCGTATTGCTTGCGGTGAAAATAACTTGCCGTGTAAACAGCCTGCATGGTCACTTGATATACGGTCACGTGCAAATAGCCTGGGCACTAGATACACGGTCACGTGCAAATAGACAACCAAATTAAAAACTGTTCACAATAACAGGAAAACCACAATAACAGAGTTCACTATAAGTGGACTCCACTGTATCAACAAATTTAATAGAAAACTACATAACTAGTTTTCAACTTCAATAATGCTCATCTCCACAAAGCGAGTTGCCATGTGTCAACTGTCGTGTTTGTAAAACCTACGTGCTTGCATTTTATTATGCTAGCTTTCCGGCATATTGTTTGTAAGTTTTGTTTATCTTTATGACCTTTTTTTCATTCCTGCTATGATCGGTTGCGTTTATTCATTGCGATGAAATGTTTCGGCCACTATTATTCACTATAATAAATTCCACATGCATCATTAATTTAATACTCATCAACATTTTCGCAAACAAAAATTGTATGAATTCAGTTGCCAAAACTCTTCAACTCTGATTCAGAATCACTCAATTGTGATCAAGCCTCAAGGCGATATTTATCATCTAACGTGAATCATTCATTATCAAGACTGCTGAATAAGACTGAGGTGCTGACGTGACTAAATCAGCAGATTTTCGAAAACAAATATCGGCACACCTACAAAAGCAAAAGTTCTGCAGATTTAGATTACACTTCAAGTTCTGTATTTTATTGCGCTTAGCTCAAAACACATTTATATAATCATTACTTACCTCTCTTTATTTTTCCACGGAAAACGAAAAAACGACTTCTGTGGACACGCATAGCGCGAGTTTAACACAGTTATTCGCACTGCAATGGTCACCTCCTTGCCTTGATTTCTTCTTCGTGGTCGACATTTTTGACCGGCTAATCACGACTACGACTTCTGTGGACACGCATAGCGCGAGTTAACACAGTTATTCGCACTGTAATGGTCACCTCCTTGCCTTGATTTCTTCTTCGTGGTCGACATTTTTGACCGGCTAATCACGACTACCGCTTGGTGGCGCGCGTGACCCTAATTTCGCCGGAAGTGACCGGACGAATCATCTTATTGTATAGGGTCTTTGATCTAACCCTAAGTTTCTACGTCACACATGACGACATACGTGGGCGTGGCTTGTCATACTTGTCTCATAATAGTCATATATATATATATATATATATATATATATATATATATATGTGTGTGTGTGTGTGTGTGTGTGTGTGTGTGTGTGTGTGTGTGTGTGTGATAAATAAAAATAAATTGTTCATTAAAAAGAAAAAAATAATTTTAATCAAAACATTACCAAAACTTGACTGACATGCTCATGAACTCGTGAAAATTTCGGAAATCATAAAAGATGTTGAATAATAGGAGGCATACAACGTGTTTATTGCATCAGAGATCTCGCAACATTTTCGAGATATTCACTCGGTATACCTGAGGGTGGGGTGCCCGGTGCGAATGCAGTCCGAAAATTTGGAGATGAAAGAGAAATGTAAACAATGCATTCAAGGCATTCAACTCATGGCAAATATACCATGTATATCGACGTTGTTAACCGATGATGATATCGTTTTACTGTCTGACACTGTCATGGGTCTCAGAATCAGATAACTTGAAAATGGCAGCAGGTAGACTTGGTCTTGATGTTAATCTCCAGAAAACGAAAGTAATGTTTTTGCACAAAGGGGGACATGTTGTCGCACATGAACGTTGGCGTTTCAAAGGACAAAAGTTTAATATTTCATGGGTCTTCACAATCAGATACATAACTTGAAAGCGGCAGCAGGTAGACTTGGTCTTGATGCTGATCTTCATTCAGAAAACAAAAGTAATGTTTTTGCCAAAAGGGGGACATTGTCGCACATAAACGTTGGCGTATCAAAGGACAAAAGTTTAGTATTGTCAATTAATGCAAGTACTTGGGAAACTTTTGCACGACCAGGATGAGTTCTATTGTTGCTTTAGTGGACTTTGCTTTACGAGTGAAGGCAGCAGGGATTCAGATCTGTAGGAATCTGACAAAAAATCACCTGCGTCGTTCCAGATTTGGTTTTAAGACATTTGAGTGCCAACTACAACCCATTTTGCTGTATGTATCCGATGTATGGGACCCGAGTAAATGCGACGTTAATGAAACTGTTCATCTCTACTGCTTTAACCAATTTTTGAGTGCGTCTGTCAAAATCCCTAATGTTATGATGTATGGTGACACGGGATGATATCCTCTGTCGATTAACGCAAACGAGTTGACAAGTATTGCCTTAAAATTTCAAATATGAAGACAAATTACCAAAGATTGACGACGACGACTTGACGACGACTTGACGACGACTTGACGACTTGACGACGACGACGACGGAGGAGGAGGAGGAGGAGTTGTGTGTGTGTATGTGTGTGTGTATGTGTGCGTGCGTGTGTGTGTGTATGTATGTGTGTGCGTTAGTTTACAGGTAGGTCAGAAATTTTCTCAGGCAAGATTTAGACTGCCTACATAGTATGTATGTGCGTGAGTGTGTGTGTGCGCGCGCGCGCGCGTGTGTGTTCGAAAAATTATCATGTTTAGCGGTTGCGCATTTGAAGTGCAAAGACTTCACTCCCAGATCATTGAAATATCGGAGTGGGGTGACCCAGTCTAACTCGAAAGTTTCTCACGTTGGCATGGAACCGCCCTGGCAAGTAACATGGGTATCATTTCGTGCATCAGAGTGAAAGACTTTTTGTATGTCCTGGTTATTCTTGTAGACTCCAAAACGAGCGTGAATGGGTCTAGTTTGATTGCAAAGCACGCACTTTTTTTATCCGTCGGTGCGATCGAAAAAAAGTCTTGCGTCGACAGAAAAAAATTAGGGTCGGTGGTAACCACACCTCCCCACCCATCCACTCCCACCCCCTCCCCAGATAGCATGAAAACGTATTCAAAACATTTTTTAATGTTTTCCAGAAACGTTTGAAAAACGTTTGCAGAAAACATTTCCAAAATGTTTTCTTGCACATTTTATTAATGTTTTAGAAACGTTTCTTGTAAACGAAAACCAAACGAAAACCAAACCCATCTAAAACGTTTTTAAAACGTTTTATAATGGTTTGAATTTGGTTTCTTTTCCGTTTACAAGAAACATTTCTAGAACGTTAATGAAATGCACAGGGAAACATTTAGAAAACGTTTTCTGCACATGTTAATCAAATGATCCTTAAAAACATAAAAAGTTTTTAAAACATTTAATGGCACAAAAAGCAAGTTCTGGAGGATGTGCTCAGATTAGTAATAAATCAGGACCCCAAAAAATGATTTCTCTATTGACATAAACATACATTTGTTTCAGAATTTGACAAGAAAGAAATGTAAATATCGTAACAATCTATGCACAGTAATCATGAACAAGATGAAAATATTGCAGATTAGTATTGCATGTGCCTCGGGGCATGTCATGGGCAACTTTAAATTTAAAATGGAATTGAATATTAAAATTTTCTAAATCTAATTTCCAAACAAAAAGAGCTAAAGAAAATCTGATTGCAAATTTGGAATTGGCGTGCCTCAAAGATGAAAATAAACACACCTGTCATTGCATTTAATTTGATTTTAAACTTTGAAAATTGCGCTGAAATAGCTCTGCAATGGTTAAACTTACAGAAGATCTGAACACACTTTTTGATTTAGTGTGCCTCAAGGATGCACAAAAATAGTGATTCATTAAATTTCTAATTGAATTCAATACATTTTCTTTAAAATTTAATTTTACATATGTAAGGAAATTACTCAAGAACAAGAAATGCTACAGAAAATCTGATTATAGGTATGCATTGAGCATGCCTAGGGGCAGGGCATGCACAACTGTAAATTTAAAGTTGGATTTAATTAAATTTTAATTCATTAAATCTTATATTTTACTTATGTAAGTTTATAACTCGAGAATGTAAAAAAAAACACAAGACATCTGACTGCACATTTGCATTGAGCGTGCTTCAAGGCAGGACTTGGGTGACTTTAAATTTTAATTTTAATTTGATTACATTGTAAAAAATTAAGATCCGGACCAAAATGTGCGAGATATGGGTTCAGCTACATATATATGAGAGAGAGAGAGAGAGAGAGAGAGAGAGAGAGAGAGAGAGGAGAGAGAGAGAGAGAGAGAGAGAGAGAGAGAGAGAGAGAGAGAGAGAGAGAGAGAGAGTGTGTTTCGTGCCGTACGCGTCTGTCCTGATGCGGAATCAAGGAGAGAGATAGCGAGGCGTCCGTTTAGGGTACCTGCCTTACAGGACGCAAGGGGAAAGTAGGACGAGCGGGTGAAGCAAGAGGAGCCGAAGGGAGATGACTCGTCTTGGCATACTAGCTTCAAGATAATGGACACATGATTATTAGTTTCTTACGCATGGATGCAATACGAAGACTAGTGTCTTTGGTCGAAATTGCCACTATGATGATTACATAAATCTATGAACACTCAGAACAGTTCATGTTGTCGGACGGCATGGTCGGGAGTTGGACCTGGGCGGATTGCTGCTTCAGAGCCTGGGCTCATAGTAGCAGACGATGGAGTTGACGTTCCCTGCGTTCCGTTGCACTCTGCTTCATCTCTGCTACGGTGTAGCAGCCTCAAGAGTTTTGATTGGTTGGTTTTATTTAATAACTTTTAAAGCACATTATCATTAAAAGTATAGGGTTTTGGGGGCCCTCTTTGAATACACGAATCCCCAATATTATTTTACACTCATATTTATCACTCTTGATCGAAGAAACGGCTAAATAAAAGTATTAGGGTCGAAAATCATTCATACACAATCTTTGGTGACGTTTCAGCCAGTGGCAGAGGTCAACTTCCTGTCAAGGTCGCGCAGCAGCTCGAGCGTCTCAGAAGGAGCTCTAACTGCTTCACACTAGAGTGCGCCACCTGCTGTGCCTAGCAACAATGAAGCTACAGAACTCATAGCCGCATTTGATTGGCTCATACTAAACAGAACTAATTGGAAGTCAATCTACGGACTTGCACGGTAAACATGCTTCGAACCATGGAGTTTACATAACATGGAAGTGGCAAACGTGCCGATTGCTGTCAAATTTCGAAGAAATAAATGTTTTCGTGCTCTCATCACCGTGGCAGAGTGGATTGTATGTCGGTTTGATATCTGTGGTAATCGTCGGCATTTATACCCATGAGAGTAACGATTTAGCAGACGACACACGTTTTGGGATTCCCTTGACCTTCCTCTATGACTGGTGATGGTTATCTCCCTTTTGTTATTAATGGATTTTTCTATCCTAATGCTTTTATGAAGTTGTCTATTTGATCAAGAGGGATATAAATGAATGTGAACTTATTTAGAGGATCCATGTATCCAAAGAGGGCCTCCAAAACCCTCTACTTTTAATGGTAACGTGCTTTTAAAATAATTAATGAAACCGACCAATCGAAACTCCTGAGCCTGCTACACCCTAGCAGAGATGAAGCAGAGTGCAACGGAAAGCAGGGGTTATTCACGCAGCGGCCATTTTGAAATCGAAAACGAGACTAAGTCCGCAAATTTAATGGCGTCCAGCGTCTATGGCGAAACCGGAGGCTTCATCATCACATAGACACTGCTGTGTTCCTTATTGCGAGAACGATGATCGATATAACGAGAACTCCAGACTGTCCTTTTTCGAATTCCCCACAGACAAGAAGCAGAAGAAACTATGGATCTGGAAGATTCGGCGTGATCCTGGCAAAAAATTCAAGGCAACAAGAGCTTAGATTTAGGTCTTGTAAAAGCAAAAAAAAAGTTAAATCATCTAACCAGAACATTCAAGATCCTCATAAAAACACCATATTTGTCATATCTTTTCATCAACTCAACTACACTTCTTACGAAATAAAGCCATTTGTACAACTTGATATACGAATAAAAGCGACAAGGCTTCAGATAGTGCCTCACGAGGAGCGCACATGTTTGTGATGTAAAACGTGACCTTCATTACAGTATTACACTACGAGTGATCTTATCCGATACCAGTTGATGTTTTACCCCTCTGCTAAGATTATAATACAACTCATTCGAGTTTTACATGAAACATTTAGTTATCTCGATCGTCTGCTGGCGTAGTGGCTACGGTTCGATCGTGTTCGTTTGCTTGGTTCGTAGTGTTGATCATTATGAATGGTGTTTCTTGAAATAAGGTCAGTAAACCTATATGTTAATTAATAACGCTAATATAACCATGGGCTGTCTTAATTTATCAAAGCTGTATGTTGATTGCGTCAATAGGTCGTGAAATACATTTTACAAATCCAAGCTTCGCGCACTTCTATTTATAGCTGACGCGCGGACCTCAGCGGCACCAGGATAGATTATAAATACATTGTTGTCCTCGAACCTGCCTGCTGTTGACATCGTGTACAATGCTAGTATTGTCTGATGCTATGAAATACGTTCACCAGTAAAAGGTCCAACACATATATTCCTAAGGTTGTATTATAATCTTAGCAGAGGGGTAAAACATCAACTGGTATCGGATTAAGATCACTCGTAGTGTAATACATGTACTGTAATGAAGGTCACGTTTTACATCACAAACATGTGCGCTCCTCGTGAGGCACTATCTGAAGCCTTGTCGCTTTTATTCGTATCTCAAGTTGTAGAAATGACTTTATTTCGTAAGAAGTGTAGTTGAGTTGATGAAAAGATATGACAAATATGGGGGTTTTATGAGGATCTTGAATGTTCTCGTTAGATGATTTAACTTTTTTTTTTGCTTTTACAAGACCTAAATCTAAGCTCTTGTTGCCTTGAATTTTTTGCCAGGATCACGCCGAATCTTCCAGATCCATAGTTTCTTCTGCTTCTTGTCTGTGGGGAATTTGAAAAAGGACAGTTTGGAGTTCTCGTCATATCGATCATCGTTCTCGCAATAAGGAACACAGCAGTGTCTATGTGATGATGAAGCCTTCGGTTTCGCCATAGACGCTGGACGCCATTAAATTTGAGGACTTAGTCTCGTTTTCGATTTCAAAATGGCCGCTGCGTGAATAACGTCTATGAGTGTGATGTCTCTCGGGCAAACGGCTGGAATAAGGTCAGAGGTCAAAGCGTGCAGTGGGTTTTGTCAGCCGCCCAGACCATAGTCTCACTGGAGTTTGAAAGATGGGTATGCGACTGCTTCTCTTCCTTGCTGGGGCAGGGGCATGCGGATGGGGTGCATCAGGTCGTTGTGTCATCTGGGGAGCGTGTTCATGGGACGGGCTAGCTTCGTCTCTAGAGACTTCCTGGTTTCCAATTACAGGAGTAAGCGCTCGAGGTCTTCTTCTTCTTCTCGATCGCCGCCGATCACATTTGGAGTCCAGATCTTGAAATATAATTAGTGGTCCTCTGCAGCGCATCCACCGGCCCATACAGTTTGTTGTGCAAGGACTCCGGCGTTGGCCAAATCTCTGCCCTCAGCAATCGGAGGCTCCCGCAGTCCTGTAGGATGTGGGCCGTGTCCTGTTCTGCCTCTCCACAAGGACACATAGGGGAGGGCACAACATGCATCTTTTTGTGATGATGCTGGTTCAGTCAGCGCTGGAGGTGACTGGGGGAATTCCTGGTTTCCAATTACAGGGGTTAGCGCTCGAGGTGACTGGATATCAGCAGGTTGTTTGCTGGGGACATCTGAGCTGAATGGAAAGTATGGAGGCTTGCTTTGGGTGGTGCCATGTTTGCGGAGCCGAAGGTGAAGTCGGTTTCTTGTGTATTTTCTTCCTCCTTCTGTGGTCACTTCATATGTCCTTTTCCCCAGTTGATTCGTGACAGTGGCAGCTTTCCAGTGCGAGGACTGGTTGTCAAGGGGCTGCAATCTCACAGCGTCGCCGATGTGCAGTGCTGGCAGCTCTTTTCTGCTATTGTTGATGTGGTCTGCGATGCTCTGTCGTTTTGTTGTTTTGAGTCTTGCTGATTTGTTACCATCTTGGGGTCTTTGTTTGAGCTTGGATGGGAGACAGGGTAGATGCGAATTCGTTCGTCGACCGAACATGCGCTGTGCGGGACTGTTTTGGAGGCCTTCGGTTGGAGTGTTGCGTAGGTTGAGCAGTCCGAGGTATGGGTCTTCATGAGATACTCTGCACTTCTCAAAAAGGCGCTTGATGATCTTGACTGCAGATTCCGCTTCCCCGTTGGCCTTGTGGTTTCCTGGGCTGGATTTGATGTGCGTGAAGTTCCAGTCCTTGGCAAACTTGGTGAAGGTTTCAGATGTAAATTGTGACCCGCTGTCACTGATGACGGTTTGGGGCACTCCATATCTGGCAAAGTGGTGTTTTAGTTTAGTCACCACTGTCGAGGCGGTTGTGTCGGGCAGGAAGTCAACTTCAGTGAAATTGGTGTGATAGTCACTGGTGACGAGATATTGTCTGCCTTGCATTTGCAGGAGGTCTGTGCCTATCTTTTCCCAAGGGCGAGGTGGTATGTCATGGAGCAGGATGGGTTCGGGGCTCTGTTGACACATGGACGAGGCGCAGGTGTCACATGACTCCACGTAGCGACGGATGTCTGTTGTCATGCCGGGCCAGTAGATGAGGTCTCGTGCACGTCGCAAGCAGGAATTGATACCCAGATGGCCGGCATGCACCTTCTGCTTCATCTCGTGTCGCAGTGATGTGGGTATGACGATTCGATCGCCACGGAGGATGACTCCATCTTGGACAGTCAGTTCATCCCTGTAGCTGAAATATGGCAAGAGGGAAGGAGGGCACTTTCGTCTATCAACAGGCCAGCCGGTCCTGATGATGCTTGCTAGGCAGGAGAGAGTCTTGTCGGTTTCTGTTGCTGCGCGTATCTGAGAGAGGCGGTCAGCGTTGACAGGACTGTGCTGCAGATTGTTCACCGTGACTCTTTCTTCTGTGACAGTGTCAGGGAGTGCGGCACGGGACAGGGCGTCAGAAAGGTGGAGCTCCTTGCCAGGTCGGTAGACGAGGTCGAAGTTGTACACTTGTGTACGGAGCAAGAGAGACTGTAGGCGTTTGGGTGCTTTTGAGAGCGGTTTCCTGGCGATGACAACGAGAGGTTTGTGGTCTGTGACGACAGAGAGATTTCTCCCGTAGGTGTAGTGATGAAACTTTTCCAAGCCAAAAGCAACAGCGAGCATTTCCTTTTCCAGCTGGGCATAGTTCCTCTCGCTAGGAGACAGAGAGCGACTTGCGAAAGCGACGGGCTTGCCATCTTGGAGCAGTGCCGATCCTATGCCATAGTCACTGGCGTCGTTTTCCAGAGTCAGTTCTTTGGAGGGATCGTAATAGTGCAGAGTTGGTGCTGAAGTGATTGCTTGATTTGTTTTCTTGAAGGCGTTGTCTTGAGCAGGAGACTATTGCCATAGGACGTCGTTTCTCAGAAGGTTGGAGAGCGGGTGAAACTAAGTCAGTCAGGTGGGGAACCAGGTAGTTCACCATTCCGAGAAATCTGCGGAGTTGTTCTACATAGGTAGGAGGTGGGAAGTCAGTGATGGCTCGAACCTTCTCAGGGTCAGTTTTCAATCCCTCTTTAGAGATGATGTGGCCCATGAAGGAGATTTTCTCCATCCTGAGTTCAAGCTTGTCTCTGTTCAGCTTGATGCCTTTCTCAGCACATCTTTTCAGAAACTTGTTGAGGTTGCAGTCATGTTCAGCCACAGAGCGGCCGTGGATGAGGACGTCGTCTGCGATGCACCCGACACCGGGTAGCCCATGGAGTGCTTCAAGAAGTTTTCGCTGAAAGATTTCTGACAAGACAGAGGTGCCAAATGGAAGTCGGAGCCATCGATATCGTCCGAAACAAGTTTGAAAGGTCGTCAGCAGGCTGGACTCAGTGTCGAGCTGGACGTGCCAGTAGCCAGAAGAGAGGTCTGCCTTTGAGAAGACAGTGGAGTTGCTGAGCTCATGAAGGCTGTCGTCCAGAGTCGGAAGAGTGTAGTGCTCTCGCAAGAGTGCCTTGTTAAGTTCCCTGGGGTCAATGCATACTCCTAGTTCTCCAGACTTTTTCTCTGTAATCACCATCTGGCTCACCCAAGGAGTTGGGTCGTCAACAGGTGTGATGACGCCGAGTTCGGTGAGTCTGGTCAACTCTTTCGTCAGTTTCGGCTTGACAGCGACAGGAACTCGTCTGTGGGGCATAATGGTTGGCTGGACAGATGGGTCAGTGTTCAGATGATGTGCGCCAGGGAGGGTGCCAAGAGATCCATCGAAGACTGCTGGATGATTGGTCACTATGTCGTCAGGGCAGACGGCGGCAACTCGTTTGGAGGGTGCCAAGAGATCCATCGAAGACTGCTGGATGATTGGTCACTATGTCGTCAGGGCAGACGGCGGCAACTCGTTTGAAGTTTTCTTCATTGACAGTGACGAGCTGCATTGCTTGGCAGGTTTCCAGACCTAACAGAGCCGAGAGAGAGTCAGGGCACACGACAAAGTTAATGAGGAGTGTCTGCTTGGTGAGAGGGTTTGTCAGGTACAGGTCGCAGGTACCGAAGGATTGGATCTCAGAATGATTCCACATCTTCAGAGTTGTTGGAGATGAGGTGATTTTGGTGGCGAATCAAGCGGGCAGGAGGTTCACAGTGGAGCCTGTGTCGAGTTGAAACGTCACTTTTCTTTTGTTTACCAGCATGGTGCACTTGACATCTCGGGCAGGTGCGTTGTGGACAGCATTGATCCATTCTCCGGGTTCAGAAAGTTCTTCCTGGTCCTCCACGTGATGGACAGTCCGACGCAGAGGCTCACTAGCCGAGGGTCACACTAAGGTAATGAGTGACTGACAGGGCAGCGACTGACAGGGCAGCTGCGACAACAATCAGACCACAGCTTACTCAAAGGATCGATGGGGATGGGGGGTTGGAGAGAGGTCTGACAGAAAGGGGGGGGGGGGGGGGTTGGGAAGAGACAGCAGCGGGGATTACTGAATAGAGGATGAGCACAGCTGGAGTCAGCTGAAAAACTGTGTATCGAGTTCACGAAGGCGGCTGATGGAGGCGTTCCAGCAGCTTGGAGCAGGAATAGGATGGAGCGGGAAGCAGGCAGGGATGTGGCGTTGGCGGATATCAACAGAGTGCGGTCTTGAGTTTCTGACCCTACACATCATGTAGGGGCGACCTAGATTTTGACCTGGCAGCTTGCAGGAGTGTCTTCCAGTTCTACAAGCAGGCCTGCTGAAAGTCAGAAATTTTCACTTGCCTGCCGGGTTAGTGGATGAGCCCGAGGACTTTCAAATATATTTTCAACGAAGTTACATGCTAACAAACTTTTGAGACTTGCTGATTTGTGTTGCGTATGCCTCGGGGTATATATCATGGGGCAACCTTAAATTTAAGATTAATTTTTTCAAAATTTAATGTCCGAGCTAAATCATTTAATTTAAATTCAAATTTTGAAAATCGCATATGGTAATAGCTCCGCAACGGTAAAATTTAGAGAAGATCTGACCACATATTTGAACTTTTTGTTCCTCAAGGATACATACAAACAGAGCTTCATCAAATTTCTAATTACGTTTAAACCAGTGAATTAAATTTGGAATTTAACACATGTAAATAAATAACTCAAAAACGAAACATGCTGCAGGACATCTGGTTGCAGATTTGCATTGAACATGCATCAGGGCAGCGCGTGCACAACTTTTAGTTCTAAATTAAATTTGTTCTGATTTAAAAAAATAAAAGCCAAATTTTATTTCTGTAAGTTTATAACTCGAGAAAGGATAGCAGGATACATGGGCGACTTATGATTTTTATTTGATTTTAAATAATTTTTTAAAGTTTTAAATTCGGACCTTATAATTGCAGGTTTGCATTACATGTGCCAATTGGGGCAGGTTAATTATACTTAGATTTAATAAATGTTTGAAAGAAGTTCGCATTCAAACAGCTTTTGCGTTGACATTTCTAAGGATCCTTATGAAGTATGAAATTGCTTCTGAATGTTCATATGTTAAGTCATGTTTGCATTTTAGTTTTAGTGTGAACGTCAAGGGCTACATGGAAGATATAGGCATAGGCATTTCTGGCTACGATTTTTTTTAAAACCCTTTCTAAAAAATGCTCATTCTCTCTCTTTTCCTCTCCTCTCCTCCATCCCCATCCCCCATCCTTCCCTCACACGTACTTGTTCACGTATTCACATTCACTGTTCGATTTCATGCACTCCCCATCCGGTCCCACCACCACAGATCACTCTAAAAAAAAAGCTAATTCTGTCTTCACATCTGCCTTTGCAATGGGTATATGTGTAGTTTTAGTCTACATGAATGGTTAAAAATCGCAATATAAAATGACACCTTTACCCACTACAGTGGGTACGTGTGAGCGGTGACTGTCGTTTCTGAAATAGGAGTCGAAGACACATGTGCTGCCGAGCGTACTTTCCGCACTTCTGTGGTCTAAGGGGAAGTAAATGCGTTTTCGAATAGTTCACTTCCTTTCTTATGGAATTATCTTTGTTGTCTCGTAATAATTTGCACTTTAAAAAGTGAGGAAAAATAATAAAACGCTATTATATGTTCTGGCTTTGATTCTTGTTTGGTTTTTTCCGTTTTAAAATCAATCGTAACTACCATTGATTTTGTGGTTGCAGAAGTAGCCTCGTTCTGAGACCCGGAGGCCGCATGTGCAGTTGTCGCGTGCGTTCTGTAGATAAATAGATTTTTCGACTGTTCTGCAGTTAAGAACAACTCAAAATGTTGTTTGATGGAGCTGGAGAAGTACTTGAGATGTTCAAGTCTAGCTTTCCTCTTTCATTCCTCTTCTTTGTCCCGTTATTAATTATAATTTCCCCCGTATGCCCGGTGAATGGTGCACATGATTTCACCGTGTATCGCATGCAGCAATACGACCTTCAAGGAGCATCCTACGGTAATGAAATTCTTTACCATCTTTGTAACAATGATGGAGACTTGAGTTGCATGATTTATATTACTGTGTCGTACAGTTTGTTTGATGTTTTGATTGACAAACTGGATCCGGTCCTGCAGTGCAGTGCGACTGTCACTGACAGCTACGAGTACGAGATGGAGGAGTGGCAGAGGAATCTGCAAATTCAGAAATTGTACATCCTTCCAACCAATTACTAGACATATTCTAACTGCGTAGACCTAATTGTCTCTAGATGTTAAAGTTTCATTTTCGGAGAATATAAAGATATGCCATCAACTTTAACTTAATGAGCTCATGGAAAAATTGTGCACTGCTCATTTATTGTCGCATCTCTCCGAAGCTGTGATAGAGATATGTCAACATGTCGCCTCACAGTAGTTTTTGTCGATGATCCAGTTGCTTTGCGCCCCAACGTAATCCAGCAGGGAATTTCACACAATAGTGCCCACGCTGGCTATGAAGAATGACGGATATCTTTTTTAAATACTGATCATCTGATGCAAAACCTATTTCGAACATGGTGGACATATTTCTTTGATCTTGTTTTGAAATTGAGTTATCAGTTCAGTGTTAAGTAGGCGTACATTGGTGACAGGATATTCTCCTTTCTATGCCATATTTGATCACATTCATGCCATTAGCAGTAAACTTCAAGAAAGCACATAAACTGATAAAGTCATAAGACGAATGAATTCGGGCTCAGTGCTTAGACAAGTTTGAAGTGCACCATTCTTATGTACCTGTCAGTCTCTTTGAAGTTTTCGACATGTGAGTGAACACATTGTATCCTGGCAGAATATTTTTTGGGGTGTAAAGTGCTTTTATCAGATAAGTCTATATATATATATATATATATATATATATATATATATATGTGTGCACGTCCACGATATTGCCTAACACTATCAAAAACTGGGGGTCTGGGTAAAGACACTTGAATAAAACTATCTAACACAGTCAGCATGCATATATTTCAAATTTATATGGGTTCTTTAAATGTTTTTGTAATGCTATGACCAATAGTTTTTATAGAACTTTTTGCTTTGCAGAGATTCACAAAAAAATAATTAAACTCGTATGAAGCGGAAAAATGGCGCCGAAAAACGGGACATTTTGCGACGCCACTTTTGAATGCTTGTTATCTTGTGCAAATTCACCTTACAAAGTATAGATTGTGTGAAATAATTCAAGTTCAATTGTTAATTTATTCATATTTCAGTGGAAAGTCGCCACAAAATAAAAACAGAGGTAGTTCTACCGAAATAAAAAAGACCTATGCGTACGTTACTCTCGTTTCTACCACCCTTGCTCAGAGGAAAAAAATCGAAGCCAAACATGTGTACATAAATGTGTTGAAGAGAAGGTTCAAATTACTTTTCCTTTCATTAGTTTACTCATACAACTGCATAGTTTTATTATTCTTTTGGTATTAACCAATTTCTTGGGACTATTTTGATGGTCAGCGTCGGTTGTTTCCCTGCGTTACTTACGAAAGGTATGCGTGTACCAAACGTGTTGCTATATTGTTCCGCACTCGAAACGGATACGAAGGAAGCTTTTGTCATCCCGCAGTAAATGAACACGTTTATAGAAGGATACGTCATAGTACTAGCGATTTTTGACCAATGAGAAGGCTTCGATTCCTTCATTTCCTTCTGTTACGTACGAAAATTTGCTACACATGTGCGAAGCTTTCAGTTCGTTTGATCCGTTCGATCGACCATCTTCATCCAATTTGGGTTAAGTAAGGCATTCTACATTAGTTTTTTATTAATACAATTCAATAGTTTCGTTCATGGGTCATGAATAAATACTTTATGACTAGTTTTTATCAACGCCATTCTGGTTTTGGTTTCTGGTGTTTCTTACGAAACTCAATCGTCGCGGAGGAGCTTATCACATCGATTGATTTGGTCAGAATCACATCATGTTTGTTTTCATAGAACTAATTTGATGTTCCCTCATGCTAGATATCAAAATAATACCTTTTATAATGATATACGCATGTGATCGTCTCGCTGGTTACAAAGAAACCAAACACAGGTATGTCCCACCTAGTGTTAGGCAATATCGTGGACGTGCACATATATATATATATATATATATATATATATATATATATATATATATATATATATATATATATATATATATAGTATAACACTTTTATTTATTGGTATTTCAGGTAGCAAAGGGTCTATTGTGAATCTGGAAGCCCGACCTCTGGATGCCAAGATGTTGACGAGACGATGTGTGGTAGCCCGCCTCAGTGAGGTGACCATGCCCAAGTTTCGTGATCTGATGACACAGAATGCAGGGGGCTTACTGGTGCTGCTTCCCCAAAACTTGTCAGCAATGAATGAAGATGAAAAGCAGGTAGGTCTTCTATCTCAGGCCTTTCATCAATTCATGCATCTGAGATGCCCGTAAAGAACATGATATACCCTAATGACACCTTGCTCTCTCTCTTTTAAATTCATCTTTCTTTGACTCAGAGTTTGAGAGTCCTGCAGACAGTTTTTTTAATAACATTGAACACATTTCCCAAAATTTTGCATGAAGCTGTGAGCTGTTGATAAGATAGCTCTGCTGAAGTGAATGAAGTAATGGACTGATAGGAGAGGTTATGAGGCTGTTATCATCTTGAATTACTATCTGTAGCCTCACTCTGAGCCTGTGCCTTTCAGCTCTGTGTATTTTGTGGAAATACATTTTTGATAAGAACTCTTGACAGGCAGTTGTTCTTCCAACCAAGAGCAAAGAAGGATATCATGAAGGATGAGATGAAACTGATTTCAGAATTGTGTCGTTGAGCCTGCACTCTAAATATAAATGTTGTGCTCTGTGCAAAGGCACACAAAGGATATTTTATGATATCCTGTTTGTTGAGGGATACAGCTTGAAGTTATGTTATCAGTAATTTTTCTCTCTGCTTTGAAGTCCTATTTAGTAAATAAAATTTATTAGAACAAGAAGAAAATGACATGGGTTAAACATTTTAAAATTATTATTTTTAACTTTCTCATCTCGTAGTGTGAATGACAATATAAGTATTACAGTATCTCTGACTAGAAAATAAAAGGTCTCAACCTTATTTAAAATACTTGAAATCTAATAACCTTTATTCAGTCAGAACTTTTTTTCCAATTTAGATTTGTTTTTTGAGATTATCTCTGGCTGCCACAGAGCAGTGTCCAGTACATGTATACATGTTTTTTGGAGTGTAAAATCTTCTCTGTGACCATTGGTTGGCAGTTGGGATAGACCATTGACTGTGCCACTCTACTTTGTAGATTTGGAATGGGTGGGTTGTTGTGGAGGACTGTGACGGGCGTCCTGGCTGTTGCAGCACCTGCTGTCACTGGAGCGGGGGCTGATGGAGGAGGAGACGTCGCTACCCGTCTTCTTCCTGCATGAAACGCCAGAGCTGCTGGAGATCTACAGGGAGGTCAGGCGGGGCACCAGCAGTGACCAGGCCCCCACTGCATGGGAAGGTGGGAGTGCCTCTCTTGCTCTGCTTTCCCCCCGCAATAGCTGTCCCTCCTCGTCCTTGCTCCCACTGTGGGTTGGGGGTTAAAAGAAAAGACCCATCAAGTCTCCTACAAATAACTAGGCAAATATTATCTTTATTTGCTCTAATTCTAAAGGTAAATGTTAGGGTGTGGTTTTAATGATGACACGTCACCCATGTCTGGGTCTCAAACCAATTTACTCTTCACCCCCTGATCACTGGGCCACTTGGTCAGTCTTTAACTGTGACCTGACGACAAACAGTGGAAGACGGATAAGAAGCACACAGTTAGGTATCGGCACCAACTCCACTCCCTGGGGAGTATTCCAACCCGATGCTGGCTCGTGGCCGCATGCAAAGGTGAAAGCACACTACAGTAAGCTTGCAGCCCTCCCAGGTACCCAGTTTTACTCCTGGGTGGGGAGAAACGATACAAATTAAGCACCTTGCTCAAGCATGCAACTGCAGTATTTGTACAGCTGTGAATGCCGAACCCATTAGCTCCAAGCCACTGCAGGTCAAGCATGCTACCTACTCAGCCACCAACCAACTCTATTGATTGTTCATGATGAGTGGCCTTACATAGCCTACAATGGCTGATAGGCTGTAAAATTCCATCCATCCATCCACCCACCCACCCACCCACCCATCCATCCATTCTCATCATTGCTGTCCTTATCATCATTCTCAGCCTTGCCCCCCTCTGACTTTTTTTTCTGGGAAATATCCTTTTTCACCCCTCATGGTTTGGGGGTATGACAGACCCATCACATCCCAGTGCATAAGAAGCAAGTAACTAGGGAAATCAAGACTTGACTTGGTCTTACTCTAACCTGCTTTAGTGATTTTGTGGTCAGTATCCCTACATAGCCTTCAGAGGCTGACAGGCCATTAAACTGTACCTGCATCTGTCTTTCCATGCCTTTCTGACCATTTCTTCTCTTCCTGCAGCCTTGCTGGGGGCAGCCACGGCCAACGGCTTCCAGATGGTCATCAATGAAGCCCAGTCCCATGCCCTTGCTGACTTTGAAATCATCAACCTGCAGGTACTGGAAGCTGTGGGATGTAGTCTGCGTGTGCCATGGGAGATGGGAGGAGTGGGTTGATCGTACAGCTCAGTTTTGACGTGAGGCTAAAGGCAGACATCAGTTATGTTCAGATGGATGTTTGTGAGATTCCTGGAAGATAAATTTCTAGTGAGTGTCTGGTCATATAGTGTGAGAGAGAGAGAGAGAGAGAGAGAGAGAGAGAGAGAGAGAGAGAGAGAGAGAGAGAGAGAGAGAGAGAGAGAGAGAGAGAGAGAGAGAGAGAGAGAGAGAGAGTGTGTGTGTGTGTGTGTGTGTTGTATGTATTATTGAAAAGATGTCAATGCTGATTATATCAAACAGAAGAAAAAAAAGTGATATCTTTACAATTACATTGAACACATTTTCCCAAGTTGGAATTTTGTTAATAAATTTATCATTTGAATGGACTCTATTAAAATATTTGTAGCTTTTTGTTGCTCTGACACGTCAGTCACCCCTCAATCAAGTGCTGGTTGTCTCTTTTGCTTCTGTGACTACTGAAATTATTTTCTGCTGCTGGAGTCTTCAAATCTGAGCCCTTTTCCTAGCATTGGTTGAATGCAGAATTTTCTTCTTTTGCATTGCAGGGCCGTCTGGCAGGCTTTGGCATAGAGGAGCAGCTTCCCACTGTCATAATGGTGGCCCACTATGATGCATATGGCGTCGCCCCAGTAAGTTCCCCCTCTTTGTGCCAACTCTCTGCTTGTAGGTGCTCATAGTTTTACTGTAGCAACCTTCTCCATCCTTGATGGTATTTCTGTTCAACCCTTATCCACCTATCTGAGCCTACTTTTGGTAGGTTAACACCTAAGTCCCCTTAATGTAGAGGGACAGTTTAACTGCCCGTCCTGCAAAGAAGCTATGAAAAGTAGCCTCAGATGGGTGGAACAGGAATACCAGTCAAGGGTGGAGAAAGGCGCTACAGGGACTTTAGAGTTAGTGATGATGCAGAACTAGACATGTAGAGTCTGATGTTTCTTCTCGTTGAGAGTGTTTTGTTGTAAATGCTGAAACATCATGTGATGAGCAAGGAAATCGCCTTCCTTCTCTAGTATTTTCTTGCATGAAAGCTTAGAATGTTACAAGCGGTTTGAAGTAGTTGACCATGATAATTAAATGACCTACCCAGGATATTGTCCATTAATATTTTCATATATCTGCAAGTTTAGACTGGTTTGAGTGTGTATAGTGCAGACAATAGCACAGCAACCAAAGTAGGGTACAAGCAGAGTCAGTAAGGGTGCAGCAAGACAGCTTCAGTAAAGTGGCAAGTTGAGTTCGGACCAGATACTACAGTGTGAGCCTGCCCCACTACTGCTCTATGATATCAAGGCAGCAGCAAGAAGTTGGCATGACAGCTGTGACAAAACTACATCTCTTCCAAGCGAACCCTGGAGGACCTCCTTGCTCGGTCGAACCAGGTCTCAGCCGCGCGCATCCGAGCGGCAGCCCGAGCGGAAAGTGGAAGCTGGATCCACGCCATCCCAATCCCGTCCCTGGGGCTCCATCTGGACCGTGAGACCATAAGAATAGCCGTGGCTCAGAGGGCAGGGACACCAGTCTGCGAACCCCACCAATGCAGATGTGGAAGATCTATGGATGCCCTTGGACATCACGCCCTCTCCTGTCGGCTAAGCGCCGGCCGTTTCCCACGCCACTCTGCTTTGAACGACGTGGTGAGACGTGCCCTCCAGAGCGCTGGAATACCATCTGTCCTGGAACCAACCGGGCTCGACAGAGGCGACGGCAAGCGTCCAGATGGGATGACCATCTTCCCCTTCTCAAACGGCCGAAGCTTGGTCTGGGATGTGACGTGCGTTGATTCTTTCGCTCCTAGTAACATCATTTCCAGCGCCCTGCAACCGTCATCTGCAGCAGAGGCAGCGGAAGGGGCGAAGAGGACTAAATACCGCATCCTGGCCGAACGACACCGCTTTGAGCCCCTCGCCTTCGAGACCACCGGAGTCTTCGGACCATCAACACTCAAGACCATCGAGGAAATTGGACGAAGACTGAAGGGAGAGACGGGCGAGCCACGGGAGACCATGTGGCTCAAACAACGAATCGGGATGGCTATCCTCCGAGGCAATGCCTTCTGTGTCCTTGCCTCATCCAGATCGCGAGATGACTGCGGAGAGAGACTGCGGGTTCCACAGGCCTAGGGCCAGTGACCACCGCACTTTTCACAGTGTAACTGCTCCACACTGTTCGTGTTTATTTATTCGGTCATCTGCAACACGACGGCTGCCCTGTGATCCCAGAACTCTTTGACAGAACCCTTTCTAGCGTTCCTTTCGCCATTCGACGGCTGCTCAAACTTTCGATTGTACGCGTTTCGACTGCAGCTCAAACTTTGATTGTACGCGTTTTCGGTGTTATAACCCTTTCTAGCGTCCCTTTCGCCTTTCGACTGCTGCTCAAACCTTTTATTGTACGCGTTTCTTGTAAAATAAAATTTGCTTTTTCTATAAAAAAAAAAAAAAAAAAAAAAAAAAAAAAAAAAAAAACTACAACTGAGATGGACATAGGACAGCAGGAGAACACCCTCCAGATAGCCACTGGACAATTGTTAGAGAACAACTAGCAGACAGCTGGAAGACTGCTGCAGAATTATGACAGTTGTTCTTCTTCCATTATCATTGAAGATGACCTTTGCATCTATTGATTTGTGGACTGTACAGGGTGTATCTGCAGATGGCTGGTGAAGCCAATGGGAGGATGGGAGGTTCTCCCACTTTTTGGGCAGACATGAGTAGACAGGGCAGTTTATACAGAGACAGTGAAAGGCCACACATAGCAAGTTACAGGGCAGTTTATACAGAGACAGTGAAAGGCCACACATAGCAAGTTACAGGGCAGTTTATACAGAGGCAGTGAAAGGCCACACATAGCAAGTTACAGGGCAGTTTATACAGAGGCAGTGAAAGGCCACACACAGCAAGCTACAGGGCAGTTTATACAGAGGCAGTGAAAGGCCACACACAGCAAGCTTCAGGGCAGTTTATAGAGAGACAGTGAAAGGCCACACACAGCAAGCTTCAGGGCAGTTTATAGAGAGACAGTGAAAGGCCACACACAGCAAGCTTCAGGGCAGTTTATAGAGAGACAGTGAAAGGCCACACACAGCAATCTTCAGGGCAGTTTATACAAAGACAGTGAAAGGCCACACACAGCAAGCTACAGGGCAGCTGCATGGTGGTGCATCGCGTTGCAGGGCCTGGCCAAGGGTGCAGACTCCAACGGCAGTGGGGTCATAGCTCTGCTGGAACTGGCGCGCCTCTTCTCCAAGCTGTACACCAACTCCCGCACCCACGCCAAGTATCCTTGCCTTCAGACAGTGGGATGACCCTGGTGTTTGCTGTGTGGTGATGAATGAATGTTCTCTCTATGTGGTATGAAGTGAGTACCCCCACCTCCCACTAGCAAAACAATTAAGATATTGTGTGCATGAAATGTTGAGGTCACAACTTCTGTCGGGATCTTGACATCACAACGTCTCCTGTAGGGATCCTGATATCATTGTGTGATATTTAAAAGTATGTATGGGTGCTGGGAAGAATTATTTGCAAATAAATGTAAAGTGATGATTGAGAGTTCAGTTACGTTGAAGTTGATGAACACTGAGTGCTGGATGGCTTTGAAATGTCTTTGATAGTCTGTCTGTTCATAAGCAGCATTCTAGCTTGAAGGGCCACTGTACAATGCTATGGCTGGTTAATATGTAATGGGGTTTTGGATTTTTTTTTCTTCTCCTTAGTGTTTCCTTCATACTGCAGCTTTTTGAATTGGCTTTGATACATAATATCTGTAAATAAGTAAGAATAACATGTACATTTTAAGTAGACACCAGAAGTATTTAAGAGAAAGCCTCTTATCACTCAGAAACTGACACAATTATTGCAACAGTAAATTCAGTAAATCCTATATCATCACCCTTTTGGGAAGAATGGATTTTCCCCTTTGAAAGTCAGTGCTCTTCCTTGACTGGGTCAGGTTCAACCTGGTCTTCCTACTGTCAGGGGGTGGCAAGTTCAACTTCCAGGGCACCAAGCGCTGGATCGAGGAAGGCCTGGAGGCCGGGGAGGGGAGTACCTTGACTGACGTGGCCTACGTGCTGTGTCTGGACTCCATAGGAGGCACCGACTCCCTCTTCCTGCACGTCTCCAAACCCCCTAAGGAGGACAGTGCTAGTGGCATCTTCCTCCAGGTGAGGGATGGGTGGTGATGATGATGATGATGATGATGATGATGATGATGATGATGATGATGATGATGATGATGATGATGATGATGATGCAAATGCAAAAATAAATTAATGTATTCTACTTATAGGTAGGCTGTTTTGGTAGAACTTTCAAATGCAGGCATGCATGCCAAATCAGTTTACTAGGAGGCTGGGTTGACTGTCCTCATCACACATTTTCAACAGAGATTGATTTTTGTACTATTTGCTATCTGTTGGTATGAATTTTTGGTGAGTTTGTGTGGAAACATTCTTGGGCACTTGTTTTTCAAAATTTCTTCATCAAATTATCATAGCATACTTTTGCATTTTTGCAGGAAATTTGACCACAGAGTCAAAGAATGCACCAAATAGGTAAAAGCTGATAGATTCTGAAGGTGCTGCAGTTTTGGTGGGTGTGGAGGTGACTTGTGAGGTTTCTTCTGGGCCTCCACTTTTCAAGTGTGAAATGCCACTCTAGCCAGAAAGTTCAACCTTGACAGTAAACGTTGCTGCCTGTTCAGTGGCTGAGCATCAGAAATGAAATGTTCATTGGGAGACAGAGGGATCTTCATGTTGATGTTCTGGCCACAGAACCTGGAGGAGGTGGTGACCTCCAGCCACCCTGAGGTGCAGTTCAAGATGGTGCACAAGAAGATCAACCTCGCAGAGGAAATGCTTGCCTGGGAGCATGAGCGCTTCAGCATCAAGCGCATGCCGGCCTTCACCCTCTCCCACACCGAGAACCACCGCAGCCCCAACAAGTTCTCCATCCTGGACACCAAGTGAGTGGCTCCGTCTGTTGTCACACAGTTGAGGTGTTGTGTGATGAAAGTTTTTCCACCAAGATGTGCTGTTGACGAGTGCTGCTCTGTGCATAAGGACTGCATCAGATGAACAGAGAGTGAAGTGAGTACCCTGTCCAAAACAACTGCATCAAAGAGATTGGAATCAGGATAAGTTAGCAAGAGATTCATGTGTGACATGTGTAGTCTGGATTTGTCGCTGAATAAAAACCACTGGCGCTGAACCTCCAGGTTTTGGCATTGGAGGGATAAAACATCCTTCTTTCTCCTTTACCAATGTCCAAACTCCTCGAAATTACGTCACGTTATTCAACGTCAAATGATCACATCACACATGCCAAAACTTCCCTTGAGTCGGGACAGAGTTCCGTCCCTTGCCTTCTTTGCAACACCAAAACGTAAAAAAAAGTCACTTTCTTTTCAAACCTCGATTCTGAAAATTTGATACATTCAATCGGACCTAACTTCCAGTAAGTGTGCAAAATGTCAAGGAAATCCGCCGAGTAGTTTTTGAGATAGACAGACACACACACACACACACACACACAGACAGACAGATAAAGCTGTGAGGACCCCCAGTAAACCTGGAGGGATAAATGCTATTTGACAGATGCCTGCAAAAGTCTGCTGGTTTGTACATGATGTTTCTGGTTATTGCTTGATGAAAACTGAATCTATAGATTTGAATAGTCGTTGCTACTCCACAGGACACTATTCATTTGTGGCAACGGTAGTCATTTTTGTTAGTTATTGCTTTTCACCATCTCTAGGAGACAGAGTGACTGTGAGTGTGATGGATTGCTAACTTATGTACTGCTCAAAATTTCCCTTTATTCTGTACTCTATGCCAGTGAATACAATACACAAGATGACAGACCAGAGCACATTTCATGAACCATCTAAGTAAGGGGTGATGCTGGGACTGTAATTGTTTTGAAGAAGACATCAGTTTGCAAAGCAGTATTGACACCTGTGTACTGTATACATGCATATGTGTGCTTTGCAATACAGGGACAGGGTGGATGTGGGGCGACTGGATCGAAACATCCACATCCTTGCAGAGGCTCTGGCAGGTCACCTTTACAACCTGAGTGGTGCAGACCAGTTCAAGCTGTTCACTGAGGCCCTGGTGAGTGGCTTTCCTTCCTCATTCCACAGCTCTGTTCCAGTAGCTGAGGTCTTCTAGAGCTCTAACTCTGCACATGGAAAGGTTCAGATCTCAGTTACTTTGGTCGAGCTTACTCACATGCTGAGTCTAACTCATAGAGAAAGATTTCCCTGTGATAATGATTAAATGTGCTTGTCACATTAGTAGAGCATGAAGTGGGTCTACTGATGGACAGAGGATCTCCATGCTGTTACGTCCCATTCAAGCAAATCTGTGCAGGACTCGAGTTGTCTGTGTGCTGTGCTGGTCCATGTGTTGCCTGTCCTTCTTTCTAGACTTGAGTGTTGTCTGGCTCTCATGCAGTACTTGAGTTTGGTCAGTGTCCAATACACAGTGCAAGTGTTGTCTGGCTCTCATGCAGTACTCGAGTTTGGTCAGTGTCCAATACACAGTGCAAGTGTTGTCTGGCTCTCATGCAGTACTTGAGTTTGGTCAGTGTCCAATACACAGTGCAAGTGTTGTCTGGCTCTCATGCAGTACTTGAGTTTGGTCAGTGTCCAATACACAGTGCAAGTGTTGTCTGGCTCTCATGCAGTACTTGAGTTTGGTCAGTGTCCAATACACAGTGCAAGTGTTGCCTGGCTCTCATGCAGTACTCGAGTTTGGTCAGTGTCCAATACACAGTGCAAGTGTTGTCTGGCTCTCATGCAGTACTTGAGTTTGGTCAGTGTCCAATACACAGTGCAAGTGTTGTCTGGCTCTCATGCAGTACTTGAGTTTGGTCAGTGTCCAATACACAGTGCAAGTGTTGTCTGGCTCTCATGCAGTACTTGAGTTTGGTCAGTGTCCAATACACAGTGCAAGTGTTGTCTGGCTCTCATGCAGTACTTGAGTTTGGTCAGTGTCCAATACACAGTGCAAGTGTTGCCTGGCTCTCATGCAGTACTTGAGTTTGGTCAGTGTCCAATACACAGTGCAAGTGTTGTCTGGCTCTCATGCAGTACTTGAGTTTGGTCAGTGTCCAATACACAGTGCAAGTGTTGTCTGGCTCTCATGCAGTACTTGAGTTTGGTCAGTGTCCAATACACAGTGCAAGTGTTGTCTGGCTCTCATGCAGTACTTGAGTTTGGTCAGTGTCCAATACACAGTGCAAGTGTTGTCTGGCTCTCATGCAGTACTTGAGTTTGGTCAGTGTCCAATACACAGTGCAAGTGTTGTCTGGCTCTCATGCAGTACTCGAGTTTGGTCAGTGTCCAATACACAGTGCAAGTGTTGTCTGGCTCTCATGCAGTACTTGAGTTTGGTCAGTGTCCAATACACAGTGCAAGTGTTGCCTGGCTCTCATGCAGTACTTGAGTTTGGTCAGTGTCCAATACACAGTGCAAGTGTTGCCTGGCTCTCATGCAGTACTTGTTTGGTCAGTGTCCAATACACAGTGCAAGTGTTGTCTGGCTCTCATGCAGTACTCGAGTTTGGTCAGTGTCCAATACACAGTGCAAGTGTTGTCTGGCTCTCATGCAGTACTCGAGTTTGGTCAGTGTCCAATACACAGTGCAAGTGTTGTCTGGCTCTCATGCAGTACTCGAGTTTGGTCAGTGTCCAATACACAGTGCAAGTGTTGTCTGGCTCTCATGCAGTACTCGAGTTTGGTCAGTGTCCAATACACAGTGCAAGTGTTGTCTGGCTCTCATGCAGTACTTGAGTTTGGTCAGTGTCCAATACACAGTGCAAGTGTTGTCTGGCTCTCATGCAGTACTCGAGTTTGGTCAGTGTCCAATACACAGTGCAAGTGTTGTCTGGCTCTCATGCAGTACTTGAGTTTGGTCAGTGTCCAATACACAGTGCAAGTGTTGCCTGGCTCTCATGCAGTACTCGAGTTTGGTCAGTGTCCAATACACAGTGCAAGTGTTGTCTGGCTCTCATGCAGTACTCGAGTTTGGTCAGTGTCCAATACACAGTGCAAGTGTTGTCTGGCTCTCATGCAGTACTTGAGTTTGGTCAGTGTCCAATACACAGTGCAAGTGTTGTCTGGCTCTCATGCAGTACTCGAGTTTGGTCAGTGTCCAATACACAGTGCAAGTGTTGTCTGGCTCTCATGCAGTACTTGAGTTTGGTCAGTGTCCAATACACAGTGCAAGTGTTGCCTGGCTCTCATGCAGTACTTGAGTTTGGTCAGTGTCCAATACACAGTGCAAGTGTTGTCTGGCTCTCATGCAGTACTTGAGTTTGGTCAGTGTCCAATACACAGTGCAAGTGTTGCCTGGCTCTCATGCAGTACTTGAGTTTGGTCAGTGTCCAATACACAGTGCAAGTGTTGCCTGGCTCTCATGCAGTACTTGAGTTTGGTCAGTGTCCAATACACAGTGCAAGTGTTGCCAGACTTCGTTGTTGGTTGGGTACCATGCTGGGCTTTACCTTTGCATTTTCCACACAGAACATGAGTGTTGCCTGCATCTGATACATAAGTTTTGCTTGAGTCCCATGCACAGCTTTAGTGTTGCATGATTCAAGTATTGCTTGACTCAAGTTCTTATGGTTCCCATGCAGGGCTTAAAGTGTAGCATGATGAGTGTGGCCAGACTCAAGTGTTATCTGCATCTGGTGCAAGACTGGAGTATTGCTTCAGTCCCATGCACAACTCAAGTGTTGCATGATCCAAGTGTTACATGTGTAGACAGGGGCTTCTTGTTGGTGTGGGCCTAGGCGCAGGGTGGGGCTATAGAGAGGCGTTTGGAATTCTCTCTACCCCATGGCGCAGGACCGACCCCGGGCTCCTTTGATGTGGCCAGCTGGGCATGCAGGCAGGAAGTGTAGAGGCAGTGTGCCTGTCTCTCTCCCTTCACTCCCTCCAATTAAGGGATCAGCAGAACAGGAAGGCTTGGTCATAAACTTCTCCGAGTTTATTCATGATAACAAGGCAATTCAGGGCAATGCAGGCATAAAAGCTGTACACCGGAATGACCTTCCCGTGACCTCTCGCTCTGCCATCCTGACTGTCGCTCGTTCTTCGTGCTGTCTCTGGTCTCTCGTCTTACCTCTCTCCTCCTCTCATCTCGTCTCTGGTCTCTGCCCATGTGTTGGCGCTGTTTAGGCAGGGGCTTTAAATAGCCATCACGAGGGCGTGAGCGGGCGCAAACGAAACTTCTAAAGCAGTGCATGATATATTAAATGAATAAACTCTCAATTTTGGTGTGATCTCAAAAACACGCAAATACTGGCTGGTCAGATTGAAATGCTAGCTGGCGCTTTAACCACGTGTGAGCTGTGTGAACCTCATACATCTCTACGGCAGCCACAGAGTGAGCGAAACACGCCTCCTCACGTATCTCTGCAGTTACCATCTAGGCACACATGTATGGAAGTTGAATTACAGTTGTCTGGACAAGTTTCTACATCATATTCTCACCCTCTTACATTCCCCCCTGCCTTTTCGGTACCTCGTCCTCGAGGTATAAAAAAACACATATACACATACAGATTAACATTTTTAAGGGTCGGGCAGACCGTCCCTTTACATCTCAATACAATAAAACACAGCTTGTTGAATCATACAACTTGAAGTGGTCTTACCCTACCGACAAGTTGAGTACGTTATCAACTTCGAGGACAAACAAACAAACAAACAACCCGTGCGTATCTGTAGGCCCCTACACACAAGCTAGAAGTGGTCTTAACCGTTCAACTAGTTGATGGATAGCAACGAGATTTAACTATCACATTACAAAACGCAGCATACCCAAGACAACAGAGCATGTAGGACAGAACAACTTGAAGCGGTTTTAACCTCTCAACAAGTGTGTTGTCGACATGGCTAGACACACAAACCGTGCAAGCTAAAAGCGGTCTTAACCCTTCAATTAGATGCACACAATGACACAAAGTGGCGTTGTTTAGCACTACAACACCCCGAATGCGCACATGGCATTACAAATTCCTCAGCAATGAACACCCATTGCAATTTTCTCAATCACTAGCGACACAGTGATACATATGGTATTTCCACTCAAGACAATACCCCCGCAATGAACACACAGCATTGCAAATTCCCCAGCAGTAAACAACCATGGGAATTTCCTCAATCACTAGCGACACAGTGATACATATGGTATTACTGAAGACAATACCCAGCAATGCGCACATGGCATTACAAATTCCACAAAAATAGCAAAGCATCATTTGCAAATCCCACCGTAATAACCAGATTTTGACAAACACATTTCAAAAATGCATCTACACTACGAGTGAAAACAAATTACACACCATTCTCTGGATTTTTCCAAAGAAAATAAAGTGACAGACTTCATGCCTGGTTACTTTATAATAGTACACACGGCCGTCCAGCAGGCGCTGAATTGAGCTGTTTAGTTGAAGCGAACTATGTATCTCTACAGGAGGACACTGGTCACGTACGCATCCCGCGTCGGCCTGCAGCGCGCCTGAACTGATTCGCGGCCTCTTTGTTCTATGTATTTTCGCTTGGGAATCATTCTCGTTTATTAACACTGCTAGAGTTTCCCAAAAGCTCATATTGAATGTATTTGGTGTACACCTTTTAAGAGACATGCGGCTGCATTCCATATTACGGATACTTTCTTCTTTTCCCTGAAGACGGCCTTGAATGTCTGTGTGTGATTTTTGAAGCAGAACACTTCATGTAGTGTTGAACTACGCTCGGGATCGCTCGCGCTGTGTCTACATGCCATTGGATATCTGTGCTTCGTTTGGACTAAACTAGAATTTCCACAACGTTCATTTGTTGGATACTTCTGGAGTACGTTTATTGACATCTTTGCAGCTGTATAGAGTATTTGTTTGTTTCCCCATTTTCTCGAAAGCGGATTCAGCTTATGATCGAGCGTGCTCAACGCATCATGTTACAAGCGTTATAATGGAGAGAGACAAGAGAGAGAGAGACGAGAGAGAGGGAGAGAGAGAGAGAGAGAGAGAGAGAGAGAGAGAGAGGAGACAGAGAGAGAGAGAGAGAGAGAGGGAGAGGGAGACACAGAGAGAGTGACAGAGAGAGAGAGAGAGAGAGAGAGAGAGAGAGAGAGAGAGAGAGCTAGAGAGTGACACAGAGTGAGAGAGAGAGTGACAGTGAGAGAGAGAGAGAGATAGAGAGTGACAGAGAGAGCTAGAGAGTGACACAGAGTGAGAGAGAGAGAGAGAGAGAGAGAGAGAGAGAGAGAGAGAGAGGATCGACTGAGTGGAAACTTACCTGGCACAATATCACATGGAGTGCAAAGACTTCTCTCCTCGCCGTTGGGAAAAAGTATCCCTTTTTCCGGTAAGACAGATTGAGTGTATGAATGTTACTGTGTCTGTTGCTTGAAAAATATAAGTCATATCAACTCTATGCTCACGACCGTGTTTGTTCGGAGTTGGAGTAAATAGCCAGATGCCAGCCACGCTGTGAAAATATGCTGTGCAGAAGCCGGCCGTTGAAGACAGATTGCATACAATCCACAATTCGTAGTCTATGCATGACGCATATCATCGTAAAGCAGAATTTCTGCTCTTTTCTGCTGAAATAGTTTAATTCATGCAGCACAAAGGAGCACAGGAAGGTTGAACAAAAAACAGAAGTATTTAGAAAGCTAGTTTCAGTGGGGGATGAATAGCGTGAGGCTCCTCGCTGCAAAATGTTATTTTAAGATTGCGTGACCCACTTCTTACCCCAGCATCGTGTAGCAGTGCGGCTGAACTAAACAGCCCTCTAGGAACGGCCGTGTACAGCCAATACACGCAGTTTATAAACACATCTACAAAAATCAAACATGCAACAGTAGAGTTATATATACTCACGGAAGCTTGATA
>JAWQFJ010000779.1:11484-28984 GCA_034096865.1 Theodoxus fluviatilis | reverse complement strand
TACTATAACTCATCACAGGATAATGACGTAATTTTGCGGGTTTGTTACATGTATGATAATTTATGAACATACAAGCATTTTTTGCTGTGGATTGATTATTTGGCCAGATATGATTTTTTTCTTTGATATCAAACCTTTTTTATCTGCAATTCGGATATTGATGTGGAAGCAATAGGTACATTTTTTTAAACTTTTTGCATTACAAAAGAAATCTCATGTACATTTGAAGATAAAGAGTGTAAAATTCTAATGCAAAAAGAATTTTAAAAATCATCAAGTAGTTAAGAATTTATAGAAATTTGACAAAAATACATAAATTTGCATGTTAGGCAGCCATTTTGGATAACCCATAATTCTGAATATTGTCAATCTTTGATGATTTGATTTACTGTTATTAGTTCTTTCATGCCAATGAAACAAAACATTTTCAATAATCATGCTTAAAATGTCATGCTTCCTAGTAGTGTCTTGCCTTAACAGTAACTTTTTAGATTTACATGTGAAATTCCATAATAAGAATGTCAGAAATGACATGCAGGAGTCATTTTTTGAAAGTCAAGATGTGTTCAAGAGGTGTCTGCTTATTGCTCTGAAGCAAGTCACATTTTCCTTCAATTCTTCCCAGATAACTTGATTGTAGGATAATAATCTATGAGCTCAGCTGAAGCAGAAAGAATGGTTATCAAACCTAATCCTCTGCTTACAGTGTCAAGCCTGCAGTCTTTGACCTGTTCCTAGCCCTGGCCATCACTGCCTACCTTGGACTCATCTACATGATCACAATTGTGAGTTTACTTTCCTTACTGCTTGTTACAGGACCAATACTCTGATTAACTTTAGCTCATAGTTTGTCTAGGGAAACATGATACCATCCTGTAACATTTACCCATCTTCCCTGCTGTTAAGGACGAACTAGACAACAGAGAAAAATGAGAACATTCACAATTCAATTGACTTTACTAATGATTAAAATATAGATAATGGTTGCTAAATAATCACTCAATCCTAACTTAGCCAGCCAGCCTATATTAAAACGTTTCAACTTATCTGGGAAGAGAGAGTTTGAGACTGCTGAAGGGGCCAGGACCGTTGACCCTGGCGGTTGTTGTTCAACGGGTGAGGTGACGACTGACACAAGGTGTGGGTCTTGAGAGAAGGGGTCAGGACCGTTGACCCTGGTGGTTGTCGTTCAACGGGTGAGGTGACGACTGACACAAGGTGTGGGTCTTGAGAGAAGGGGTCAGGACCGTTGACCCTGGTGGTTGTCGTTCAACGGGTGAGGTGACGACTGACACAAGGTGTGGGTCTTGAGAGAAGGGGTCAGGACCGTTGACCCTGGTGGTTGTCATTCAACGGGTGAGGTGACGACTGACACAAAGTGTTGGTCTTGAGAGAAGGGGTCATTAAAGGAGGCCAGGGCGACTCGGAACTGGAGTCCATCAGATTTAGAGGGCAGATGTCAACCATTCTTCTTCCAGTGTGGGCATAACATTTGTCATCGTAGGTAACTATGGCCAGTCCACATTGTGTCGATTCAACACACAAAGTCTCCACAAAGAGTTGTGTCTGATAAGGGAAGCTCAGACACTCCGTCCTTAAAGCAAGTCACATCATTCTGAGATTGGGGATCATTTCAATTCCATCCATCCTGTTTCACTCGCGTTCAAAGCTCCAACCTCTCGCCCGAGACCAATCTCGCCCCTCCCTCTCTCCAAAAATCCTCACTCTGAATATGACACCGTCACACCGTCAAGCACTGTATGACGTAATTAATGTCAAAGTTTTGTCAAAGTCAAATCCTTTTCATTTAGCGGCTCCACCGTCTCAGCACGACAAACTATTTTCTAGGCATGGCTGGTTCTCTAATAACTACATTTATTTGAGGCCTGGCTGGCTCCTACATTCTTACTAATGCGGAAAGGACGTACCGTCACACTGCTCATGTCTGGACTGGTGCTGCTTTAGTAGCCCCTGCTTGATTTGTATCAGTCTGCCTCTTGCTCTCTTCTGCCAAACCTTCTCTACCTTATTTTTCTTTTCTTCTTATTTTTATATAGTGCATTATAGAATTTAAACCATCTGTGGCTTAAAAAAAAAAAAATCATTTTCTTGTCTTTCATGGAGCCATGGTCGCTTCTACAAAAGTTACTTGCATCTGTCTTCTGAAATACAGACACTTCTGGCTGTCTTCAAAACGCACACATACACACACACACACACACACACACACACACATAAGCACACAATTGTTACTTGTTGGGGTTTAATTTTATCATAATTTATATAATTCCTTGGACATGTTGCTTTGAAAGAAGGCGAGGATGAGGTGGATATGGTGACATAGTGATTAGCAGTATTTTGGCTGATGGAAAAGCTGTTCTTTTCAGAGATAGACTGTTCTTGGTAAAGTATGATTAGTGTGAGAAAGACCGTCTACTCTTTGACAAGCATGTGATTCTTGCATTGTCTTTTGCAGAACTTTGGAATCATCTACGGAGGCCTACGAAAAATCATGGCACCAGCTCCCAAAACAAAGGCTCACTGAGAAGGTAGGGGAACTGTTTTAGAGTGACAAACAGGGGAAAGCACAGCCTGCAGTTTCAGTTTGTAGTGAAAATTCATCAATGGGGATGTGGAGCAGCTTTGTGGAATAGACTCCATTCACAGCAGTCATTAGAACAGTTCTGGAATTTATCTGTGGTTAGGACCAGCCTGTGTCTCTCCATGCAAAAATGCCACACTGTGCCAACCTGGGATGAAACTATCCGATAAGGACTTGCTATTCACAAATGAAAGTCCACATTTCAAAACGGGATGACTGCCTATAGAATATAAAGCTTGATTTAAAAAAAACCTGCTTTATGTGAAAGTATTGGTCTTATTATAATTAGGATGAGAGGAACTACAGAATACAAGATAAACTAGATAGCACTCTGAGAGTGCAAATCTCAGCCAAGGTGGCAGATGTTTCTCTTCCATGGCCTGTCATCATAAGTAATGAAGGCAGCATGTTCTGCTAGCCAGGCCTGATTCAGGGAAGTTTAGTTCATTTTATTGGCTGAAAGCAGTATCCAAATGCAGGACGAGTACGCCCACATCAGCAACAGTTTCACTCCATCAACTTCGTTATGCGCAATAAAATATCTCCTCATGCGTCCAGTTCGTAAACTACATAACATATTCTTTTTGGTTGTAATTCCCAAATTGGATAACGGAAAACCTCCAAACTTTAACGTGTTGTTCCTGGGGGGAAACCTTAACTTAGCACCAAATTTTATCAGAATCAGTTTTGAACTTTTCGAGTTATTTTGCTAACTAACTAATGAACCGAGGGTAAAGCATAACCTTGGTGGAAGTAACGAGAGGTGCAGATTTCAACTACAAAGTCTTCATCGGGCACAAGGGGTAAAACATGTACTTAAATGGGGGGCCAGCAATTTCAGTCCATACCATTTTTGCTTTATGATTTCAAGTGCTGCAGAAATATCTAAATGGCGTAACACAAAAAAAAGTTAAAATTAAAAAATAATAAATGTATTTCTTTTATTGTTAGTTCATTTTCAGCTTGTTCATTTTTCCTTCCAGAGCCAGTTCAGGTGCACACACAAGCCACTAAAACAAAGGATCTCTTTGAATCCATCTTTATGAGTGCGGGTCTGCCACTCCAACCTGACAACTTACTTCTCTAGCACTTGTGGGTGGAGCTGAGCTGCCTAGTTTCATCTGTGTTGACTGATTGCTTGCTGTCCAGGGTGAAATCATGTTGAATGGAGCGAAATTTGTTTCTCATGGTTTCATGGGAGCGGAAAAGATGCATATAGGACAGCCAGCTTTTGCATTTACATAATGGAAACACGAAAAGAGAGGGAGATGGAGTGAAAGAAACGCTACATGGTGTATTGGAGTAATGGTGGAATGATAGTAAGAATATCCTCAGTATCTAGCAAGAAATTATTCTCTGGTGGAGAGATATCATGTGATAATGAATTGCAACAAAGATTGGTATGGTCTGATGCGAGTGGTGATATCCACCTCTCTTCCCTCTGTCCCCACCCCACCATACTAACCTCACCCCCCCCACTCATCAGAGAATGCAAGTGCTCTGTATACAAGAACCCTTGTTTGTTAAATGGCTTCCTCACCATATCATCCAATATTCTTATCACTCATTGACAAAATGTAATTAATTTATTTCTTAATTTTTACTTATGTATCATAAATAATAATTAATGTAACATTCAACTTTGTGTGTGTGTGTGGGTTTTTTTTCCCCTCAGTAAAAAATAACATTCAAGAGCTTAAATCAGCATGATCTTACTGTTAACTATTCAATGAAAAAAATCATGAACAGATTCTAAGGTTTTTAATGTTATTATTATTTTTTAAGTTATCCTGGTCATTTGATGACATGAATTGTATTAGAAAGAATGATGTTATTGTAATCAGTTGAATGAAATTAACATGAAATGGTCTCCATTTACCCAACAAAGCGATTATTGAAGAGTGCACAACAGATTTTTTATCTCTGCAGATTTCAGGGATGGGATGGAATAGTAATTAGATACAATTGCATTTCCATGGTCTAATTCATGCATTTCTTGTTATTGTTACTTATAATTATGGTCAATTGTCCCTCTGTCATTTTATTTTAAATTAAAATGCAGTGTTGTGTTGGAATGCCTTTGTCGAAAATGAAGTTGAGGTCTTTCATTGTTGGGAAAATTTCAATTTGAGAGGAGTATTCTTTTGACACAGTATGTGCCAGTATCACAAGGAGTGGCATACCTAAAGTATAATGAGTATTGACTTTTGATTTGATACTGCAATGGGCTATGTTGAAGGTAGTCAACCATGGGCTGGTAGAGTGGTTGCTACTGGGCTGGTTACTCCTCTGTATGCACCATTGAAACAATTCGTGTTGCTCTCTAGTCGAGTGAGGGCTGCTTTGTCCATTCCTGTGTCGAAAGTTGGATGTGACTGTGAAGTGCTTGCAATTGCTAGAAGGTGCAGCTCACTACTTATGCATTGTGGGAGTGGATGACCAAGGGTGCATTTGGCAGCTCTGCTAGCTGGTTTTGCTGAAACACCTTCATACAAGTCCACCGTCTCTGAGTGAGCAATGCTATGGTGGCAAAAGGCAGCTTTAACATGGTGGAGGCAGTTGCTGGCTGTGTTTTGTGTGCTTAGTTCTACACCTTTGCTTTCCCTTCGTTATCCTTCATCCTGTTGCTTTGTGTTACAGTCCCCTTTCCTTGACATGTTGTACTTTCTACAGAAGTGCTGTGGGGCACATCGACAGCGACTGAGTGACTTGGTCCCATGTGTTGAATGGTGGCACTATCTTGAAGAGAGAGTGCTTAGAGTGACTGGCAATAAACAAAAGTGTATTTCTTACTACCGGCTTTGTTCTGTGTACAGCAAGGACATCCACTCTTAGGAAATGAAACTGGTTTGAAATAAACCATGCTTTACGACCAGTTCATAGTGTGTCTAGTGGGAGTCATTGCAGGTGAGGATGGCAAACAGACACCAGCCCAGTGATCAAGAAATTGTGTGTGCATATGTGTGTGTGCATGTGGGTATCCTTGTGTATGTGTCCTTGTGTGTGTGCATGTGTGTGTGAAGGCTTTTGGTGACTGGTAAATATGACTTGGGAGTACTGAGTTGGCATGAAGTATTGTTCTACTGCCCAGCAGTAGAAAGGACCATACAGCCCCTAGAACGCCAGAAACAGGAATAAATGAGGAATACAATAGCATTGATTTTTAATATCGGATACTTTTTTTTTTACAAGCATTTGCATTTTGTAAGTACTAAAATGATCACATATAGACATAAATGAACCTTTCATTACAGAACTGGTACATAGCTCCCAGCCAAAAATCCATGTCGGTGCGGCACTGACAGTTGGAGTGCATGCACATCATTGCACTTTAGTAAATACTGTTGAGCACTTGCACAAAACCATCCCAGACAGGCCCACAAACGCCCAGCATTGCAAAGACAGACATGGCTACATCTATGCAAATGAATACATCCACCACCACCACCCTTCCTTTGTGGATGTCTCTCGTGAGCAGGCAACGAAGATGTCGGTGATGCTGAAGGCGAGAATGTACCCCTAGCTCTGATGTGCAGAGGCAGTTCCATATCGGACATGCAACAGCAGTAGTGGAGTCAACTGTCTTCTCTTTCCGGAGACCCCCCTCCCCTCCTAGCGCGCACACACACACACACACACACACACACACACACACATATACACCTACTACTCAAGACACATCATATCTTTCACAAGCATCTTGTTGTCCATATATATACATATTTTTTTTCTGCTTGCATAGACTAAAGATGATGTTCATCCTCTGGTGTCGAAGATGATTACAACTTCAGCGTCAGGTGGAAGATCACTGATAATGGGTTTGAAAGTGACATGATGAGGCCAATCCAGGCCTGGAAGGCCTGCCCATGTGTGGAACACAGATGTGCAAGTCTGCAGTGTTAGTGGAGGTGGCTCCAGCCTTGTATATCTCGCATTTCCTCTGCGCTGCTGCAATGTGTCTGATTGCAGCTGCCTGCGCTCCTGTGGTAAGTTTGTTTTGCCAGGTCAGCTGGTCCAGGGCAAGCACAGACTAGACAACTCTAGACCAGTGGACGAGTCCATGTCCTCCTCAGTGTTAAGTAGGAAAGCCAGGCCTAGGCAGAGCCAGGCAGACATCATGAATGGGACTTCTTGTGCTTGAGGATCTCGGTGCTGGTGAGCATGAGTGTCTGGTCACACTGCTCACAGAAGTACTCACGACGCAGTGGGTTCATCTGAGCCTGGTGCTCCTTCTCCTCCTCCTTGGCTTCCTCTTCCTTCACATCTGCAGCAGAAAGGGAGAGGAATGCAGTCACAAGGTGACCCAAACTGTACAGTATTCTGGCTGCCGCTACATAGTTATTGAGAAGTACTTCAGGTACAGATGCATTAATTCAAGCTATTTAAGTGCCTTTGAGAGATGATGAATTCTGGATATAATAAATATTTCAACAACTATGTCAACTACTGAGAGTGGATTTTAGCTGAAGTCTTAAGAAGAAGAAAAAAAAAGTATACCACAAAGCTTTTGGCTGCAGAAAGAGGTATTTTGACACAGACCACAAGACCGCAGATCTATACATGATAAAGGAGGTCGTACAAAATATTTTCTGTGCGATGTTAAAAGACATTTCAGCGAATAACGTTGAGGGTTAAAAAAAAATTCTCATGTCTGTGTGTGCGCATGCATGCCCGATTGTGTGTCCTTCTGTGGGTTGGGAATAAGAATATACCCACTGTGTCTCCCTACACCATTTCTAAGAGTAGGAGGGGATTAACAAGGGAAATCGTGTTTTAACTGTCTCCTTCTGACAAGCTCTAATAATTGTTCATGACCAATGGCCTTATTTAGCCTACAGACGTTGATGGGCCCTAAAACTAACTCCATCTATCCATCCATTCACCTATCCATCCACCCATCCATCCACCCACCCATCCATCCACCCACCCACCCATCCATCCACCCACCCATCCATCCACGAACCCATCCACCTGTGTGCACGTGTGCCTGTGCACATGCAGAGGGAAAGCTGGACGTACCTGCACTGTCCAGGTCTTGGCACTGGCTCTGGTGACGCAGTCTGTCTGCGAGGGTCAGCACCAGAGACTGCTGGCAGTGGGGACAGCTCCAGTGGCGCTGCATGCAACTCGTGTACTCGTCCACCACACCTGCTGTCTCGTCGTCCAGAAGGCTGCAGCCAGAAACGACGATAGCGAAGCGTGATACAATTGGGTGCAATGATGGTACAGCAAAATACATGTTCAGTACATCTATTGGTGCAATTACATGCACTGCTCTTTCTACAGAGTTTCAATACTTGTCCATCATCCTTGTTGTACAGTACACAGTTTCATCATGCAGAATTTTAGAGTGCAAAGCCATAGATTTCTTGAGTGCTTGAGAGAGACGTACCAGTCGATAGTGATACATGGAGTGAACAGAGGATACACAACTCATGTGGACAGCACCTCAAAATAAAGACAAGGACATTCTGTGAACCCGAGTCAGTAGTCTCTAGTGGACTAGAATGAGACAACATAGAGATTTGGATTTCCAGGACTTCTGTATAGTCATACCACCAGTGGTCTCTCTCATCTTTGGCCTGGCAAAGGAGACTCCTCCGAAAGCTCGCCACACTCCAATGACCCTTTTCAGGACCAAGAATAAGATCACGAAATAATACTTTAGACTGGCTGGTCATCCCCCTACTAACTACCTTGGTCCAACCTCAGTACTCCACCTCTTTAGAGAACATACAACTCATACAGCACCTCAAAACGAAGCCAAGGATAGAGAGTTAAAGCCACAGACTCCTTGAGTGCTCGAGAGAGACTCACCAGTTGATGGTGAGGTAGGAAGTGACTCGAGTTCCCCCTTTGATGGGATGCTCCTGTCCCAGTCCCTCCCCATCCCCCTTTTCACTCTGGGGCAGGCCTGGAACAAAACGGACATCAGCACTGGGCCATCTTGAAAATGCTGCATCACAATGCATGTACAGGAAGACAGGCACAATGATGAAGTTCCTGGAGCGAGGTCCTAAAAGCTCCATGAATACAGGTCCTGGAAAATGTGTGGGACACCCAGCGGCGGCTGCTGTATATTATATTCTAAAACAAGAGTGAATAACGTCCCATGTGAAAAAGAAAAATCCTATAAGTCCTAATGACGACGACAATGAGGTTGACGATGATGATGACGACAGGACAAAGACAATGACGATGACAACGACGACGACGACGATGATGATGACGAAAAAATTACGAAAGATGACTTCAGTCCAACTAGTTTTATTTTGTACGAGCTTTCAGAGCTTGGTAGCTCCTTTGTCAAAAAAGGTGACACAGCGTTAGGGGAACAGTCACATGCAATAAGTAAGAGTTTGTGCTCAAGACAAAACGAGAAACACGATAATGATGATGGTGATGATGGTGATGGTGATGCTGATACTGTATCGTTCTCTTCTGAATTTGTTGCATTTTCATCATATGTCTTCACTGCATTTTGTGCTTGGATGATTCAAGTCACAATCAAGCAGGGTACACAACTGTCAGCCAGATTACAGTGCAGTGCACAAACCCAGGGAATGAAGTACGAACTTGGCTGCGCTCTGCACAGCGCAAACCATACACTGCTCTTTGGGCGAAAGTTCCGAGATTATATTTCATCAGTATGACCGACCGAATAAAGACTATGACTAGTTAGATGACAGTTAATTACAAAGAGTAAAATACGGCCAGAGCCGCTCGATGCCCTCCTCATCAGCTGGAATCCCTGGTTGTTGTACATGTACTACTCCAGTAGCTCGGCCAGGGGCAGCCTCAAGCAGCCAAAGAGGTAGGGGCTGAGGCAGATCATTCCGACCAACCATGCGCTCACAAAAGCCTGGAAGATCGAACGCGAGCTCAACCTACCCGCGACGGTAAATTGGTCGTCAAATCAAATATCCTTCCTACAATGAATATCTCTAAAGGCATGTAACATTTCTTCTTGGAAGAGGACCTTCTTATGAAAGCCATTCGACAATGTCCTACATCTTGTAATTCTGATGTAAAATGGCACCGAGAGCCACTCACCTGGCATAGGTCCGATGTAGAGACGCTGCGTTTCTGCAGGCAGAACCCGACGCAGGGTGTAGGGCACATTGCTGTCCAGAAACTCGGCCAGCTTGCGTGCCAGCAGTCGCTCCAGATGTACCGCCTTCCTGCTCACCCTCTTCTCCATCCTGCCCTGCTCCTTGTCTGGAAACAGGGATATCATTGCGAACGATAGTATTACCTACTGAGAAGACGATGCAAACAACATCTCACTGGGATATTATTGTGTACATCAGAGCGGTCTATTTACACAACGTCACTCTCTCTCCTCACCCCTGCTCGTCTCATTTACACGTGACGCTTTGCTCTGCCGATGTTCTGCCAATGTGTCCACAACTTTTCTTCGGTATTTTTCCTCCTTGTAAAAATAGGACACAGTAAGAGCACTTTCTATGAATTTATTTTCTCTCTCCGGCATACTTTCTTCCGTACATCCACACATAGTTGTGATGTGTAACAGACTACATCCAGTTGTGCACAGAACAGAGGTGCAGGCAGGCGGAATATAGGTGCAGGGCTCAAATAATATCGGTGCATGTTTGCAGATCTGGTGCTGGTACACTGACAGCAGAAATACACAAAGGTACAGTGCAGATTGCAGGGGCGAGAGCGAGAGACACCAACCTTCCAGTTTGGCTCTGAGCAGGTTGCCCCACGTGGTACGTAATGTGACCACAGCCTGGATGATTTCCTCTGCTTCTTCCTCTTTCTGCAGCTTGACCTCCAGCCAGCCATCACACACCATCCTGCAGCATTGGGTGCAAGCATTCACAGTGCAACAAGATATGCTGGAAATACATTGCTGCCCTTTGTCATCATTCATTCAGTCTTATTGCCGATCTTTTCTTTCTCTTGCATTCACTTCCACATATTCACACGGGCACACATCTCTCCCCCCCCCCCCTCTCTTTCTCTCTCTCTCTCCCCCCTCACTCTCTCTCTCTCTCCCCCCCCCCTCTCTCTCTCTCTCTCCCCCCCCCTCCCCCTCTCTCTCTCTCATTTATATCTTGTGGTCCACGTTCCCAATGTAATAGGCCGGTGGCCTAAACATTAAATTTGTTCAGTTCAGTTCAGTGTTATCTCTCTCTCTCTCTCTCTCCCTCCCTCCCTCCCTCCCTCCCTCTCTCTCTCTCTCTCTCTCTCTCTCTCTCTCTCTCTCTCTCTCTCTCTCTCTCTCTCTCTCTCTCTCTCTCTCTCTCTCTCTCTCTCTCCCTTTTTTGTGCGCGCGGAAATTCTTTCAATTGAACAGATCTACGTTTGAATGCACGTGCATATACACACACACATATAGGCCTACACAGTCACACATCCATCTTCCTCCATCTTTTTACATCTCCGTCTCTACCCGCCTGCCTGCCCGCCTGCCCACCAGCCTGCCCGATCGCCCGCCCGTATGTCTCTCTCTTTCTCCTTTTATCTGTCTGTCTCTTTCCTTTTCACAATTCAATTAGGACACGCTATCATGAGATACATGTTGCATGCGTTTTCATGGACTTGTTGGCAGTGAGTACAGGAATAAACTCACCGAGTACAGGAGGCGTTGGTGTCGATGGCGTTGGCGAAGAGGGTGACGGTCTGCAGGGCAGGCACGCGCAAGGTGTTGACCAGGTATGGCTTGTTGGTCTCCAGCAAGGAGCTACAAAATCACAATGACATTTCAGCCTTCCAGTCATTTGGAAAACAAATTTTTCGTATATCTTCGAGAAAATTTTCTGGAATGTCTCGTGCTTTTACTGCCTGAAGGTGACAGACTGACAAGCAATACTTATTATCACGCAAGTAGTACAGATTCCAACACATAATCAAACTATGTATTGTCATCAGTAATTCGCCTACCCACCAGTTTAAATGTTCATGATCTCTCAGATAACGTGATACCTCAATGTTACCTGTACAAACCATATCATAAGTACGGATATTTCTCAGCATCTTCGTCTTCACTTAGAAGTACACTCACTACGCCATTCCACAAAGGAGTTTTCCAAAGCAAAGAAAAACAGCGGGCATACACACGCACAGTATAAACAGTAATGAACTTGGCAAAGCGAGAATATGTAAACTAGGCACACATGCATAAAGGGCGTGTTTGTTTGGCCCAAAATCTCGAGAGAATCGCGAGGGTTAGACGTTGCCTACGCTCCTCGCTCATAAGGACGCACTCGCCGTGAAGGCGGGAGGCCGAGGGAGGTCCGGAGCTCCCTCAATTGGTGTGTTCTATAAAGTGAAAAACTGATGTGATATCTGAATCGTCATTTATTTCGTCTATCGGCAACTTCTTCACCGACTCTGGCGCCAGGATGCAGCCATTTTCTTCCACCTTGCGAGATGATTGGCCGTTTTTCTAGCTGTAGGAGCGTCTCACTCGCCCTCGACTAGCCATTCAGGGAGAATCGCGAGGTTTGTGGCCAAACAAACGCGCCCATATTGTATAAAGAAAAAGGAGCTCTCCACAGCCAGGAAGACAGTAAACTTACACATAGGCAAGAAGCTCATGTTTGGGGCTGACGCGGTTGCGGAGTTCCTTGAAGTCTCGGGGCGTCTCCTTGCTGTCCTTGGGCTGTAGGAATTCGGGGTGGGCAGCAAAGACGCTGGTCGGGTGCAGCAAGATGAAGGGCTTGCTCTGCACAGTGAAAGTAAAAGGTAACGGGGTTAGCCCTATACATTAGACCTATTTATTGCCCTTATCCGGAAGCAGTGGATTAAATGACTGCAGGAACTTCCGAAATGATCGAACAAAAGTAAAGGAATGCGGAGAAATGAAGTATCTTTACTGTGATACTGTAGACGTTCGCCTGTATCTCTTTCACACACGCACATACGCACTCGCGTGCAGGCATGCACACACACACACACATTCTACCTGAGGAAGGGTCTGATCAGAAAAATCACCCTCAGGCTTCTACTATACCACAGTAATCTATGCTGAGAAAACTAGGTTTATGTGACTAATTATCTCATTTGTACCAGTGGCCAGGTGATTAGCGCGTTTAACCTAAATTCGCTTGCGGCTAGAGGGTATGTTGTTTGAAGCTGCGCATTTCCAGAGTTGAGTCCTTGAGGAAGGCACTTCACTCACATTGTTTCTCCCCACCAAGGAGTAAACCTGGTACCTGTGAGAGCAGAAATGGCATCCAATAGAGCAATTAATCCTCGCATGCGGCCACTGGCCAGCATGGGTTGGAATGCTCCCCAGGGAGTGGAGTTGGTGCTGGTGCCTCACTGTCTTATCAGTTTGTCAGTGTTTGTTGTCAGGTGCAGTGAAGGATTGATCAAGCGGCCCAGTGATCAGGGGGTAAAGTGTAAAGCAGTTCGAGTCCCAATCATGGGGGACGATTCGCTATACAAAAACCACACCTTTGATTTCTCGCTCCTTACAAATCACACATCTGGAATGAATGATAAAAATGTCCTGCACTACAAATCATATTACAATAAAGAAATGCATTGAAAAAAGTATTTACTCAAATAAAAACAATGAAACATCCCCCCCCCCAAAAAAAAAACAACCCACAAAACTAAAATGATTCTTCACAGATAACACCGAGATATTTGGCCAGGCAGACCAAGCAGAAAAAAAAGAAGAAAAAAAGATAAGAAACCAAAGAACACTGGAAATAATAACTCCTTTGACACTGTATTCGTCAAGGAGTGACGCTATCACCAAGCGATGAGGAAACGCAATTACTTCATGCTTATACTTGCAATGGAACACATTGATAGGCGAGCATGCTTTGGAGTTGGAGGATGTGCGAGGTGCAGTGCCGTGGTTCTATCTCTGGGACGGGAAAAATCTGGGTTTATATAAATATCTTGATAGCGGTTCACTACCTACACCTTAACGCTCCCATCACATTACCTCCCCTGCAAGAGTACATTGACTACAGCCAAACGATTAACCTCGCTGGTGCATGCATCTTTTTCCAAGATCGGGATATGGCATGGTGGCTTGACCTGTTGGCTTGACCTGTTGGCTATTGTGCAAGGCGATTGTGCCAGGCGATTGTGCCAGGCGATTGTGTCAGGCGGTTGTGTCAGGCGGTCAGGTGCCGTGGTTCCGTCCCTGCTCGGCATGCCCTGACTGCTATTTTCAATCGCGTTGCTTCATGTTTACCTTGGTGTGGAAGGCTTGTTCCGAGTCCCTCTTGTAGGTGTTGCACTCATCAGGGATGGCCACCTGTGGGTAGAGGCCGCTGCACAGGATGACCTTCATCAGGTTGATGTCTCGCAGTCTGAAGCTCCTCCTCTTGTTGGACGTTTCCTGCAGAGGAAACACAGCTGTGAAACACAAAGCAGTAGAGGAAACAACTTGGGAATACAAAGAACTAAGCATGGAAATGACGGTACAAGAGAAAAGAATGCAGTTACAAGTTTTGACGACGATGATGACGACTGCAACGACGATGACTACTACTACTACTACGACGACCGACTAGAAGACAAAGATGATAACAATGACGACGACAGTAGAGATGGAGGCGATGACGATAACAACGACGACAAAAACGAAGACGACGAGTACCATACCGACAAGGACGAGGGCGACAACAACGATAATGACGAGGACAAAAAAGATGATGGAAAGAAGAAGAGGAGGAGCACTTACCTGTAGCTCGTTCAGGTTGTGGCTCAGTCTGAACTCCAAGTCTTTGAGGTCCTCTCCTTCGTCGTTGTCCTCGCCATCACTGATGCCGAAGTCCTGTGGCAAGAATAGAGAATGGTGAAACCGTCTTGTTAAAGACAGACAAGGAGAAAATGGATGTGACCAACGATGCGTGAGGGAATATATATGAAACAACAACCTCCTAAATGATCTAATCTCTTTTCCACATCTGCCATTTGTCTATCTCTCTGCCTTCTACTGTGTTGATTTGGAGATCGGTAAATGGGTCACTCGGTTGAACAGTCAGTCAATAGGTAATTCGTTTCGTTAGCTTATTAATCTATCTCTCTCTCTCTCTCTCTCTCTCTCTCTCTCTCTCTCTCTCCATACTATATACACACACATACACACACACACACACACACACACACACACACACACACACACACATATATATATCCAGAAATGGCGACAGATCAACTCACATCATCCTCCAGCTTGAGAACTTTCCGTTTCCGGGACTCTTGCTGCTTGGTGCGTTTCAGCTGTCCCAGTTTTCGTCTCTCCCCGTGCTTCTGTCGCCGCTGCTCGCTGGTCAGATTTTCCCACTGGTCTTCGAGTCTCTCCAGGAGATGCTGGTCCTGTAGGTATGACGTCACAAATGAAACAATTCCCGTTGGTGTTGTGTAAACGAGACATGCTCTGATTCAGTACAGATAGAGCAGAGCACTGGAAATTGATTCTGAAAATAGTCCCCTTCAAACTATTACAACAGCCTATGGATATTTATTAAACAAAATTTTCTGCAAAACTTTTTCCATGAAGAAGAAAATCTAAAGACGCATGAACATAATTTTGCGTGAAATAACACAAAACGAATATTATTGCTGTAATTCAATGGTATATTGAGATGAACTCCATGCAAAAATGATATATCGATTCAGATTCATAACCGTTTTGACAAGAAAACCTTTCTATCTATAGACATAAGATGACAAAATCCTTTTTTCTAAGACATTATAATTATTAACTGTCTGAGCTAGTAAAAACAAAGTGGTTGTTGACAACCTGCAAACACGGCATTAAAAATGCCTTGTACAACTGATTACTGGTCAAGTATATCGGCAGGACGTTAAGATTCTATGTGGATTCCTGCACTACAGACCTGCAGAAGTTCCTTGAACTGGCGCTTGAGTTTGGTCATCTCGTAGAAGCGCTGCTCCTCCAGGCCTCGTCTCTTGCACCACTTCTGTGTTCCCCGTCCCTCTGCCTTGACCTGGACACACACACACATAGACATCAGGCTTCATTGATGTTTCAAATTTCCAAACCAATACACTAACATCTTTTGCTCTTGTTGCTTCATTCGCAAGCTGAACCAACTTTTGAAAACTCGAGAACCACTTCTGTAATCCCCTTCCCTCTGCCTTCACCTGGCCACAGACACATGTGCATGAATATCAAGGGTCCCATCAAAGTTTCAAACTTCCAAGAAAGATATTACAATCTTTGCTCATATTGAACCATTCTCCAGCTGTCCCAAATTGTGAACACTCGAGTACCACATCTTTGCCCTCGTTTTTCTGCTTCATCGGACCCCAGACACACTAGGCTTGTTCAGGAGTACGAAGCGCTGCATGAGCGCTTCATGCAGCGCTTCATGTTGGCGATTGAGCGCTCTTTGTACCTCGTGAACACCTACAGATGTAGTGCAGCGCCTCACTTGTTAAAGGGGAGGTAAATCTTCTGCGCCCCATGTTGTGTTGATAGACGCTAAGAAAGTGTTTTCTTTGCCACAGACATCGTTTATGCACGCTTAAATGTATTCTGCATGAATAAAGTCCACCACTGTGTCATTCTTACTTGCCATTACTCGTGCATACAGAGCGCTTGGGGCAAATAAAGCCCGTTCCAGTCCCAAAATGATGTTTCTGAGGGTTATTTTACACATCAACGGCCAGTGCAGGATCGAAGACGCCATTGTGAAAATCGTCTGAATCACCTCGGATCGGTGATGCACAGCGCTGCTCAGCACTGAGTGAATCACGCCCCAAAATTGCTGTTCAGGAGTGAAACACATGCTGCGCTGTGCAGCGCTTTGCAGCACTGCGCCTCCTGAACAAGCCTAAGGTGTGTACAACAGAAACGCCTGGAGCCCAATTAATGTTTCTGACATTCACCACAGATCATTTGATCTTTGCTTTTTTGTTTCATCATAGTCCCACTTTCTAAACTAAAATTTAATTTTTGTGCACAACTTCAGTGTCATCTTTTTCTCAGCTTCTGTGGATTCCAGGATCCACCCAAGATCCTAGGGCAAGCTTGTTCCACATCAGTCACTTGAATTGCTTGTCTGAAATATTCCTCTTTCAAAATATGTGTGGGGTTCTGTGGCCGAATGGTTAGTGCACTTGACCTGCAATCACTTGCGGCTGGTGGGTTTGTCGTCTGAAGCTACGGGGATTCTGGGGTTGCATTCCTGAGCAACGTGCTTAACTCACATGTATTCTTCCCACCCAGGAGTAAAACCGGGTACCTGTGAGGACAGCGATGGGTTACTAGGGTGTGATTAACCCTTGTATGCAGCTGTGAGCCAGCATCGGGTTGGAATACCGACCATGCAGTTGCTGCAGAAAATTTTTTTTTTAGATCAGGACACACCCATCAGTTCTCACCTGATGCATCCATCCAATCTATTATCCAACTGCCCAATCTTATCCGATCCAACCATCACATCTCACCAGATTTATTCATCACATCCCACACAATCCATGCATCAGATCTTATCTTATCCATTCATAAGATCCTAGCTCATCTATCAAACTTCTCTACATCCTACAACCCAATTGTACGTGTTCCATCTATCACAACTTGTAGGTCGCTGCTTCAAAACTCACCTGGATCCACTCGTCGAAGGCGTTGAGCAAGGTGAAGGGATCTCCGTGGTCTGACTCCAAGGGTTTCCGTGCCGCCTGCAACAGTCCCAGACATTCTCGATCCCACTTTCCTCTGTCTGTTTCCATGCTTTTCCCATTCTAGTCCACTAGAGACTTCTCCTACCGGCGAAAGAGTCTCTAGTACAGTTCATATCACGTGATGGAAGGTTTCCATCCGGAATATGCATGAGGTCACACGAGAGGCTTGTGGGATAACCCTCTGCTTCCTAACATATGCCGTTATAGTTGTTCTAAGACTATTTCGCACAAAACTAATAACTTATGCTT